>LNAC01000445.1:601139-644558 GCA_002007465.1 Ailurus styani | reverse complement strand
TATATATATATATATATATATATATATATATATATATACACACACACACACACACACACGCAATGGAATACTATGCAGCCATCGAAAGAAACGAATTCTTGCCTTTTGCAACAACATGGATGAACTAGAGGGTACTATGCTAAGCGAAGTAAGTCAATCAGAGAAAGATAATTATCATATGATCTCTATGATATGAGGAACTTGAGGGGCAGGGCAGGGGGTCATGGGGGGTAGGAAGGGAAAAATAATGAAACAAGATGGGATCGGGAAGGAGAAAAACCATAAGAGACTCTTAATCTCACAAAAAAAACTGAGGGACACTGAGGGTTTGGAGAGTAGGGATAGGTTGGATGGGTTATGGCATTGGGGAGGGTTTGTGCTATGGTGAATACTATAAAAGGTATAAGCCTGATGATTCACAGACCTGTACTCCTGGGGCAAATAAATAAATAAATAAATAAATAAATAAATAAATAAAATGTAAAAAATATATACTTATTTGTTTTTTTTTAAGATTTTATTTATTCATTTGACCGAGAGAGAGAAATCACAAATACGCAGAGAGGCAGGCAGAGGGGGGGGGGGAAGCAGGATCCCTATTGAGCAGACAGCCGATGCGGACTCAATCCCAGGACCCTGGGATAATGACCTGAGCTTAATGCAGAGGCTTACCTCACTGAGCCACCCAGGTGCACCAAAAAAATATATTTATTTATTTATATATTTACTTATTTTAGAGAGAGAGCATAAGAATGTGTGTGAGTGGGGAGGGTCAGAGGGAGGAGATCCTAAGCAGAGTCCCCATTGAGTGCAGAGCTTGACATGGGGATCAGTCTCATGATCCATGAGATCATGAACTGAGTCAAAACAAAGAGTCAGATGTTTAACTGACTGAGCCACCCAGGCACACCTACAACACTTCTTTTACTGAGGACATCAATTATATCTGCGTATGACAGAAAAATTACAAGATATGCTAACTGGCAAAAAAGACAATTTGAAAATACAAAGAAAGCATAAGAATCATGTTTAGCTAGAGCAGAAATTTGGAAACCATGAAACCAGGGATTTAAAAAAACTATGATTAAGATGTTGAGGGCTCTAATGGATAAAGCAGACCACATACAAGAACAGGTGGGTGGGGCGCGTGGGTGGCTCAGTGGGTTAAAGCCTCTGCCTTCAGCTCAGGTCATAGTCTCAGGGTCCTGGGATCGAGCCCCACATCGGGCTCTCTGCTCGGTGGTGAGCCTACTTCCTCTTCTCTCTCTGCCTGCCTTTCTGCCTACTTCTGATCTCTCTCTATCTCTGTGTCAAATAAATAAATAAAATCTTAAAAAAACAACAAAAAAAGAACAGGTGGTTAATGTAAGTAGAGAGATGAAACTTCTAAGAAACAACCAAAACATGGAGTACCTGGGTGGCTTAGTGGGTTAAGCCTCTGTCTTCAGCTCAGGTCATGATCTCAGTGTCCTGGGATCAAGCCCCACATCGGGCTCTCTGCTCATCAGGGAACCTGCTTCTCCCCCCTCCCCTTCCTGCCTTTCTGCCTACTTGTGATCTCTCTCTCTCTCCCCGTCAAATAAATAAATAAAATTAAAAAAAAGAAACAACCAAAATTAAATGCTAGAGGTCAAAATATTTTAACAGAAATGAATAACTCCTTTAATTGGCTGATTAGTTAATTGGACATAACTAAAATAAATAATCCCTGAGCTTCTGGACATCACAATAGAAACTCTAAAAGTGATTAGCCAACAGGAAAAAATACTGAAAAAACAAAACAAAATAAAATATTAAAGTACAGCAAGACATCTAAAAATGATGTAACACATGCATAATACAAATACCAGGAGAAGGAAGAAAAAGAAGAAATATTTTAAGTGATAGTGACTGTGAATTTCCCCCAAATTAATGTCAAATATAAAACCACAGTTTCAGGAAGCTCAGAGAACAACAACTAATATAAATGCCAAAAAAGCTACATTTAGGCATATCATTTTTAAAATTATAGAAAATCAAAGATAAGGAAAAGTCCTGGAAAGAAGCCAGAAGGATGGAAAATAACCTTACCTAAAGAAGAGCAAAGATAAGGATCATATTCAACTTCTTCTTATAAACCATGCATACAAAAGGAAAATACAGTGAAATATTTAATGTACTGACAGATAAAAAACACTAACACAGAAATCTGTACTTTTGAAATTATCCTTCAAAAGTAAAGGAGAAATATATTTTCTTAGACAAGCCAAAATTTAGGTAATTTTTCAATGGTAGGTACCTTACAAGAGATGTTCAAAGAAATTATTCAGAGAGAAGGAAAATAATATAAGTAAGAAACTTTGGTCTACATAAAGAAAGGAAGAGTGCACTATATCATGCACCTGGACTAATATCACACTGTAGATTAACTAACTGGAATTTAAATAAAAACTAAAAAAAAATTAAGAAAAGAAGAGTACTGGAGAAGAATAGATAAAAATGTGTTCAAAACAATACAAACATCCATTCAACTATAAATACATATGTACATATGTATACACACATGCTTATGTACGTTGATCTATAAATGAAATAAATGATAGCAATGAACCAAAAAATGAGTGTTAGAAATTAGGATTTTTTAAAAATTATTAGCTCTTCACACTACTTGTGAACTGATAGAGTGTTATTTGAAATTGGACTTAGTTTAGTTGTAAATGTATACTGTAAACTTTACAGTAACCACTATTTTTTTAAAGAAATATATATAACTTATGTTAAGAAAGCAGACAAGAAGAATAATATAAAATGCTCAAATAAAATCACAAAGGACAAAAATAGAAGACAAGATAGGAACTAAGAAGAGAAACAGAAAAAAATAATAAATGTGTAGATATTAATTCAACTATGTCAATAATCACTTTGAACATCAATGATTTAAATGCATCGATTAAAAGATGGAAGATGGACAGGGTGTATCCAAAAACAAGGCCCAAGTATATGTTATCTAGAACACCCCATTTCAGATTAGCAAAGGAGGAGCAAAGATGGTGGAGGAGTAGGGGATCCTATTTCAACTGGTCCCCTGAATTGAGCTGGATATCTACCAGACCATTCTGAACACCCACAAAATAAGCCTGTGATGTAAGAAGATATGTCTGGATTTCTACAAAGAATATCTCAGGTGGTTTTTCTCAAGGTATGAAACAGGGAGCCTTGATTCTGCGGGCAGATATCCAAAGATAAATGGAAGGGTGAGGGAGTCTCCACGGTCCTGTGTCATTTGAGTGCAAAAGCCTCCCACACTGGGGACCAGACACAGACTCACAGGCCTGTAGCAGTGGGGATAGTACTTTGGGGAAGCCTCCCAGACTGAAACTTAGAGTTGCTGGGGTGGGCATGCAAACTGGTGGCAGCTGGCAGTTCTAGAAGCACAAAGGGTAGAGATGTGCCTGGACCTGGAAGCAAGGGCTGGGAGTGCTGCTATAGGGCACATAACCTAGGACACTAGAGTTTCTGGTAGCAGACAGAAGCAGGTACAGTGTGGCTGGGAGAGTGCACTGAGGGGTAGACTGCGATCTCCCTGTTCTGAGATAGAGGTTTGGATATGGTCACTTCTGTTCTGACTCTCGGGGGGGGAGGGGATGCAGAAAGCCACCAGAGAAAGCAACCAGAGAACAAAAGCTCCCCCAAACCGGTTTTCACTGAGACCATCCACCCCACAGGGGGTAGGGCAGCCCTGCCCAAACAGGGTTGCCTGAGTAACAGTGTGGCAGGCCTCTTCCCCAGAAGATAGGCTTGAACAACAAGAGGCCAACAACCCTAAGGTACCTATAAAACAGGTGTATCTTTCTTTTTTTTTTAATTTGACACTTTTTTTTTAAGATTTTTTATTTATTCATTTGACACAGAGAGAGAGATTACAAGTAGGCAGAGAGGCAGGCAGAGAGAGAGGAGAGAGGAGGAAGCAGGCTCCCTGCTGAGCAGAGAGCTCGATGCAGGCCTCGATCCCAGGACCCTGGGATCATGACCTGAGCCGAAGGCAGTGGCTTTTACCCTCTGAGCCACCCAGGCGCCCCAAAAAACAGGTGTATCTTTCTTGGTTTGAGGTCAATAGTTTGGACTCTGTACATTCCCTCAAGCACCCTTCAACAGAATGACTAAGAGGAGGAACCCTCAACACAAGAAAAACTCAGAGACTATGACCTCTACCACAGAAATAATGGATACGGATATAAGCAAGATGTTGGAAATAGATTTTAGGGTCATAGTTATGCAGACAATGGCTAAGAAAGAGAAAACCATTAATGGCAATATAGATTCTCTAAGGGCAGAAATTAGAGCTGATATGACAGAAATTAAAAATGCTATCAGTGAGATCCAATCTAAATCTAGATACTCTAAAAGATAGGGTAAATGAGACATAAGAATGAATTAGTGATCTAGAAGGCAAACTGAAAGAAAAGAAGGAAAAGAAGGCCTGGAACAAACAACTTAAAATCCATGAAAACAGAAAGAGTGAAATAAATGATACCATGAAACGTTCCAATGTCAGAATTATTGGGATCTCTGAGGGGGTAAAGAGAGAGACAGAACTAAAAGATACATTTAAGCAGGGTGCCTGGGTGGCTCAGTGGGTTAAAGCCTCTGCTTTCGGCTCAGGTCATGATCTCAGGGTCCTGGGATCGAGGCCCATATCGGGCTCTCTGCTCGGCAGGGAGCCTGCTTCCTCCTCTCTCTCTGCCTACTTGTGATCTCTCTCTCTCTGTGTCAAATAAAGAAATAAAATCTTAAAAAAAAAGATACATTTAAGCAAATTGTAGCTGAGAACATCCCTAATCTGGGGAAGGAAATAAGCCTTTGTGTCCAAGAGGCACAGAGGATCCCTCCCAAGATCAAGGAGAACACACCAACGCCTAGGCATGTAATAGTAAAACTTGCAAATCTTAGAACCAAGGAATGCATCTTAAGGGGAGTTAGGGGGAAGAGATTCCTTACCTACAGAGGGAGGAACATCAGAATGATGTCAGACCTGTCCACAGAGACCTGGCAACCCAGAAGGGGCTAGTCAGTGTACTAAATGAGAAAAACATTCATTGAAGAATTCTTTATCTGGCAAGGCTGTCATTCAGAATGGATGGTGAGATAAGGAGCTTCCAGAACAAGTAGAAACTGAAAGAATATGTTAGCAGTTAGCAAGCTCTGCAAGAAATATTAAGGGGGGTTTCTATAAAAGAAGAAAGACCCCAAGAGTGATATAGAACAGAAATTTACAGAGACAATCTAAAGAAACAAGGTCCTCACAGGCAGCATGATGACAATAAAATTAAACCTTTCAATAATCACTGTCAATTTGAAGGGCCTAAATGCTCCCATAAATTGGAACAGGGTTGCAGATTGGATAAAAAGACAGGACGCTTCCATGTGCTGTCTAAAGAGACTTATTTTGAACCTAACAATACATCCAGACTGAAAGTGAAGGGATGGAGGACCATCTTTCATGCCAACGGACCTCAAAAGAAAGCTGGGGTAGGAATTCTCCTATCAGACAAATTAGATTTTAAGCTAAAGACTGTAATCAGAGATACAGAAAGACACTACATCATTCTTAATGGGTGTATTCAACAAGAAGATCTAACAATTGTAAATATCTTTACCCCCAACATGGGAGAAGCCAATTACATAAGCCAACTGTTAATCAAAATAAAGAGACATATTGATAACAATACTTTAATTGTAGGGGAACTTAACACTCCACTCTCAGCAATAGACAGATCATCTAAGAAGGAAATCAACAAAGAAACAAGACCTTTGAGTGACACATCAGACCAGATGGACATCATATACAGAACACTCTGCCTTAAAACACCGAACTACTCATTCTTCTTGAGTGCACACAGAACTTTCTTCAGAATAGACCACAAACTGGGTCACAAATCAGGTCTCAACCCACACCAAAAGATTAATATTACTCCCAGCATAGTCTCAGACCACAATGCTTTGAATCTGGAACTCAATCACAAGAAAACATTTGGAAGAAATTCAAACACTTGGAAGCTAAAGAACATACTGCTCAAGAATGTTTGGGTCAAGCAGGAAATCAAAGAACAACTTAAACAATTCATGGAAACCAATGAGAATGTAAACATATTGGTCTAAAACCTATGGGATACTGCAAAGGCTGTCCTTAGGGGGAAACACATAGCCATCAAAGACTCACTCAAAAAATTAGAAAAATCCTGAATTCACTAAGTAACTTTACACCTTAAAGAACTGGAGAAAGAACAACAAATGAAGCTTAAGCCATGCACGAGAAGGGAACTAATTAAGATTCGAGATGAAATCAATGAATTAAAACCAAAAATACAGTAGAACACATCAATGAAACTAGAAACTGGTTCTTTGAAAGAATTAATAAGATTGATAAACCACTAGCAAGACTTATCCAAAAGAAAAGAGAAAGAACCCAGATTAATAAAATTATGAATGAAAGGGGAGAGATCACAACTAACACCAAGGAAATAAAGGCAAGCATGAGAAATTATTATTAACAACTACATGCCAATAAATTAAACAACCTGAAAGAAATGGATGCCTTCCTGGAAATGTACAAACTACCAAAAATGAAACAGGAAGAAATCGACAGCCTGAATAGACCAATAACTAGTAACGATATTGAAGCAGTGATCAAAAACATAGGAAAAAACAAGAATCCAGGACCTGATGGATTACCTGGGGAATTCTACCAAACATTCAAAGAAGAAATAATACCTAGTCTCCTGAAGCTTTTTTGAAAATTAGAAACAGAAGGAAAACATCCAGGCTCATTCTATGAGGCCAGCATTATCTTGATCCCAAAACCAAGCAAAGACCCCATCAAAAAGGAGAATTTCAGACCCATATCTCTGATGAATATGGATGCCAAATGTCCTAACAAGATTCTAGCTAATAAGATCCAACAGTACATTTAAAAGGATTATCCACCACAACCAGGTGGGATTTATCCCTGGGATGCAAGGGTGGTTCAGCCTTTGCAAATCAATCAATATTATAGAACACACTAATAAAAAAAAAAGACAAGAAACACATGGTTCTCTCAAATGAACCAAATGCTTTATCAAAAAGCACTTGATAAAATACAGCATCCTTTCTTTATTAAAACTCTTCAGAGTATAGGGATAGAAGGAATATTCCTAATTTCATAAAATCCATCTATGAAAAGCCCACACCAAATGTTTTTCTCAATGGGGAAAAGCTGAGAGCCTTTCCCTTAAGATCAGGAGCATAACAAGGATGCCCACTCTCTCCAATATTGTTCAGCATAGTACTAGAAGTCTTAGCAACAGCAATCAGACAATAAAAGAAATAAAATTTATTCAAATTAGCAAAGAAGAAATCAAACTCTCTCTCTTCTCAGATGACAGGATACTTTATGTATAAAACCCAAAAGACTCCACCCCAAATGACTAAAACTCATACAGCAATTCAATAATATGGCAGGATACCAAATCAATGCACAGAAATCAGTTACTTTCTTATTTATTAACAATTTAACTATGGAAAGAGAAATTAAATAATTTATTGCATTTACACTAGCAAGAAAAACCATAAGATGCCTTGAAATACACCTAACCAAAGAGGTAAATGATCTATATTCTAGGAACTACAAAACGCTCATGAAAGAAATTGAAGAATACACAAAAAGATGGAAAAACACTCCATGCTCATGTATCACAAGAATAAACATTATTAAAATATCTATGCTCCCCAGACCAATCTATACTTTCAACACCATCTTGATACCATTGGCATTTCTCCAAGTATACCACCAACAAGTAAAATGGGTCATTTCAGCTGGCTAAGCTAAAGGCAACTGTGGCTCAGCCACAACAGTAGGACACAATAATAACCCAAACAGGGGACACCATCAGAGTACCTGGTTTTAGTAAACCAAGGGGATAGTACTACAGGGCACCACAGGACATCTCTACAAGTCCACTACTTTCAAGACCAGGAGACGTAGCTAACCTACCTAATACATACAAACAAACAGAGGATTCAACAAGATGAAGAGATACAAGAGTATCTCCCAATTGAAAGAACAAGAGGAAGCCACAATAAAAAAACTAAATGAAACAGAGATAAGTGGTATGTCTGAAAAATAATTCAAAGTGATTGTCATGAAGATACTTATTGGACTTGAGAAAAGAGTAAATGAATTCAGTGAAGATGTCAACAAAAAGGAAATGTAAAAAAGAACCAGTTCGAGCTAAAGAATTTAATAACTGAGATGAAAAATACACTAGGGATAATCTACAGCAGATTAAAGAATTCAAGAAGATGGATCGGTATTCTGAAAGACACAGTAATTAAAAGGAACCAAGATGAACAGAAAACAACAACAAAAAATGAAGAAAGAATAGCTTAAGAAAACTCAGCAACTCCAATGAGTGTAATAATATTCACATAATAGGATCCCAGATAAAGAGAGCTAGAAAGGAACAGAAAAGTTATTTTAAAAATAACTGGCAGCTTCTCTAATCAAGAGAAGGAAACAGATTTATAAGTACCCTAATAAGATGAACCCAAGGAGGTCCTCACAAAAGCACATAATAGATAAAATGGCAGAGGGTAACGATAAAAAGAAAATTTTAAACAGCAAGAGTAAAGAAAATAGTTACATACGAGGGAAACTCCATAGGGTTATGAACTGATTTTTCAGCACAAGCTTTACATGTCAGAAGTGACTGGTATGATATATTCAAAGTGTTAAAAGGGGGGGGGACCTACAATCAAGAATACTTTATCCAGCAAAGAAATTGTTCAGAATAAGAGAGATAAAATTTTCTAGACAAACAAAAGTTAAAGGAGATCATCACCACTAAACTAGCCTTAAGAGAAATTAAAGGGAATTATTTAACTAGAAAGTAAAGGCCATAACTAAAATTAAGAAAAATATCAAAGGAAAAAAATTCATAGGTAAAAGCAAACATATGATAAGGTAGTAGATAAAGTTAAAAATAGAACTATATACAATGGAATATTATGCAGCTATCAAAAGAAACGAAATCTTGCCATTCGCAACAACATGGATGGAACTGGAGGGTATTATGCTGAGCGAAATAAGTCAATCAGAGAANCCCAGAATGAGGAAATCACCCCTGAAGATGTCACCTTCTGGTATGGAGGGCCATACTCTCTACAGGAATAAGTATAATCTATCAACTACATATTGATATTTAGAAAAGAGCACATTAGTTCAAGTCATATTCTATGGCTCCCTCACAATTTTGTTTTGGGTCTTTTGCTTATCGTTAACCAAGAGAAAAGGTGAGAAGACTGCATGAAACATTTTATTGTCAGATATGCAAGCATGTGTATCCTGTCCACCACTTTACTTTCACCAGAATCCAGTCACCAGGCCATATCCATATTGAAGTTTGGGCTGGGAAATGCAGTTGCCCCATGTGGAAGAGGAAATGGGATTGATAAGCATCTAACAATTAGTGTGAAAAAATTGATACATATAAACATGCACACTAACTTGAAAAGATATCTGTAGCCCCATAGTCATAGCAGCATTATTGACAATCACCAAGAAATAGAAACAAACTTAAGTGTCCACTGATGGATGAATGGATAAATATTTAGTGTAGATAGATAGATATAGATATAGAATGATGTAGATATATAGATATATATAGATATATAGTTATATATAATTATATTTATATAACACATATATAAATGTAACTTCTTTATATATATATATATATATATATATATATATATATATGAATATTATTCAGCCATCAAAAAATAAATCTTACCATTTGCATTGACATGGATGAAACTAGAAGGTATTATGCTAAGTGAAATAAGTCAGTCAGAAAAAGACAATTATGATATGGTTTTATTCATATGTGGAATTTAAGAAACAAAACAGAAAAGCATAGGGGAAGGGATGGAAAAATAAAAGAAGACAAAATCAGAGGGGGAGAAAAACCATAAAAAACTTAATCATAGGAAAGAAACTGAAGGTTGCTGGAGGAGAGAGGGGAGGGGGGGATGGAGTAACTGGGTGATGGGCATTAAGGAGGGCACATGGTGCAATGAGTACTGGGTGTCATATACAATTGTTGAATCACGGAGCTCTACCTCTGAAACTAATAATATACTATGTTAATTAATTCAATTTAAGTAAAATTGAGAAAAGATGTTACATATGGGCCCAATGGTAAACGCAAATAAAAAACCTATAATAGACACACAAAAAATAAGGTGAAAGGAATCCAAGCATAACAGTAAAGCAAGCGAGGAAAGAGAAGCAAAAAATGAACAGAGAACTACAAAAACAACCAGAAAAAAATAAAAATAGCAATAAATACATACCTATGAATAATTACCTGAAATATAAGTGGACTAAATGTTCCAATAAAAAGAAAAACAGGGTAACTTAATAGAAAAACAAACAAACAAACAAAAAACATATATATGATGCCTACAAGAGATTAACTTCTGATTTAAAGGCACATACAGACCAAAAGTTAAGGGATAGGAAAACACATACCGTTAAATGAAAATGAAAGTGAAAAAAAAAAAACTGAGGGCCTGGGGGTAGCAATAATTTTTAAGACAAAATAGACTTTAAAACAAAGATCGTAGCAAGACAAAAAGAGGTTTCTACATAATGTTAGAGATCAATGTAACACGAGGATATAATAATTATAATTATCTGTGCATCTGGCATAGGAGCACCTAAATACATAAAGCAAATATTAGTGGACATAAAAAGAGAAATTGTGGCAATACAATTGTAGGGGACTTTAACATCCCACTTAAGTCAATGGATAGATCATCTAGGTAGAAAATCAATAAAGAAACAGTGACTTTCAATGACATCTTAAGCCACATGGATCTAACAGATATATACCGAGAATTCCATCACAAAGCAGCAGCAAGTGCAAAAAAAATATTCTCCAGGATAAATTTCATGTTAGGCCATGAAGCATGTCTCAATAAGTTTATAAGTAATTGAATAATTGAAATAATAACCAGCATCTTTTTTTAACTATAATGTTATGAAATTAGAAATACATTATAAGACAAAGTCTGGAAAAAAAACACACAAACACAAGGTGGTTAAACATGATTGCTACTAAACAAACTAACCAACAAACTAAGTTAACCAGGAAATCAAGGCAAAATAAAAAAAAATACATGGAGACAAATTAAAATGAAAACATAATGGTCTAAAATGTTTGGGATATGACAAAAGTTATTCTAAGAGGGAAGTATATAATGATAAGGGCCTACCTAAAGAGATAATAAAAATAGAAAAGATAAAAATAATAATCTAACCTTAAGCCTAAGGGAATTATAAAAAGAAGAACAAACAGAACACAAAGCTAGTAGAAGGAAAGGAACAATAAATATTAGGGCAGAAATAAATAAAATAGAAAAAGCAAAATATCAATGAAACCAAGAGCTGATTCTTTGAAAAGATGAATGCAATTGATAAACCTCTAGTCAGACTCACCAAAGAGAGCAAGTGAGAGAGAGAGAGAGAAAGAGAGGGAGAAAGGACTCAAATAAATAAAATCAGAAGTGGAAAAAAAAAACATAAGTACTTACACCACAGAAAAACAAAGAATTATTAGAGGATATTGTGAAAAATTATATGTTAACAAATTGGACAACCTAGAAGAAATGGATAAATTCCTAGAAACATACAATTTTATAAAACTGAATCAAGAAGAAATAGACAATTAGAGCAAGTTGATTGCCAAAAATGAAAGTGAAACAGTAATCAATAAAACTCCCAACTACGGTACCTGGGTGGCCAGTCAATTAATTGTTTGACTCTTGATCTTAGCTTAGGTCTTGGTCTCAGGTACATGAGCTGGGCAGGGAGTCTCCTTAAAGAAAAAACTCTCGACAAGCAAAAGTCCAGGGCCAGATTGCTTCACATGTGAATTCTTTCAAATATTTCAAGAAAATTTAATACCTATTTTTTAAAAAGATTCCAAAAAAAAATAAAAAGGAGGAAAAAAGATTCCAAATTCATTCCATGACATCAGCATTACCTTGATTCAAAAACCAGATAAAGAAACCACAAATCAATCCCTACAAGCCAATACATTTAAAGAACATAAATACAAAAATTCTCAACAAAATATTTACAAAGTGATTTCAACAGTACATTAAAAAGTCATTCACTTCAATTAAGTAGGGATTATTCTGAGGATGCAAGGATGGTTCAGTATTCATAAATCAAGGTGACATATCACATTAACAACATATCACATTGATAATGTGAACAGATGCCAAAAAAAAGCATTTGGCAAAATACAACATCAATTCATGATAAACAGTCTCAACAAAGTGGGTTTAGAGGAAACATACTGTAATATAATACAAGCCGTAAATGAAAAAACAAAAAACAAAAAGCCAAATGTACAGCTAACATTTTACTCAATGGTGAAAACTGAGAAATATACTTCTAATGTCAGAAACAAGACAAGGATATATATTCTCATGACTTTTATTCAACATAGTACTGGAAATCCTAAATCAGAAAAGAAAATGAAATAAAAGACATTCAAATTGGTAAGGAAAAAATAAAACTTTAAATATTTACAGGTGGCATGATACTAGTATATAGAAAATCTTTTATTAAAAGAGTTTTTATTTATTTATTTGAGAGAGAGAGTGAGAGAGCACAAGCAGGGGAAACAGAAGAGGGAAAGGTAGAAGCAGTCTCCCTGCTGAGCAGGGATCCCAAACAGGGCTCAATTTCAGTGTCCTGGGATCATGACCTGAGCTGAAGGCAGACACTTAACCATCTGAGCAACCCTGCCACACCTATATAGAAAATCGTAAAGACTCCAATATAAAAGGACTATTAGAACTGATAAATAAATTCAGTAAAGTTGCATTTTTCAACACTAATAATTAAGTCGCTGAAAAAGATATTAAGAGACTTCCAGGGAAGACGATAGAATAAGTGGAACATAAGTTCACCTTGTCCTATAGTTACAATTAGATTACAGCCATATCAGTGTAACTAAGCCAGAAAACTACACGAAGACTAGCAGAACAATCTCTCCACAGCTAAATTTAGAGAAGAGGCTACATCACAGTGGATAAGAAGGGCAGAGATATGGTCTGGAGTTAAATGGATGGGCCATACTGTCCATAGAAGGAAGTGAAGCTATGGACATGGAGAGGGGAAAGAAACAAACTGTCATGCCAGACACCCCAGGCACAGGAAACACATACAGGGATGACAAATCCCTATAACATTTAGCTTTGAAAACCAAAAGGGTCAAATTTAACCATTTCTTACAATCAGCTGGGCTTAAAACCTGGAATTTTAAAAATCAGTCCATTAATGGGAACTCTAGGAAGTCTAGAGAAAACCGAATCCACAGACTTGAGATAGCACAACAAATAGCCCCACGGATGTACAGCATATACGCAGCTATTTGAAAAATGCCTGGGGTATACAGGTGGGAGATTTGTTTACTAGTCTCAGAGTTTGTACTGGAGGGTCAAGGATCCTTGGGAGACTTCTCCAGGCACAAGGGAAGTGGTGGGGGCCGTTCTTCTCCTCCATCCCCCATCTTAAACATGTGGACACCTTTGGGAACCAGTATAGCACCAAGACTTGCTATTGAACTTGCTAACAGTGTTCTCTACCCCTGGGTTCTCCTTCAGACATGTCCCCTCCAATAAACCCTTGGCTCCATGTCCCCTCCCACAGCATACCCACACAGACCTTGCTAACACTGTCACTCCACCATCACATTCATCTGTGCACATGCCCCCTCCAGCCAGACCTCAGTTCCATGTCTCTACCCCAGCAGAACAGCACAGACTTTGCTAACATTCTGCATCCCACACCCACACACTTCTGCAGATCTGCTATGTCCAATCTGACCTGCCATGGACACCCACACTTGAGGTCCCCTTCCAAATGAAACAATATAGAACATACACCTTACTCCCACATTTTCCTGCACTTAGCTGCTATTGCATATCTGACAGATGTCTGGCCTGACTCAACTTAAACACAAGGTGGCCTATGACTGGTCTACTAACAACGCAGGGACCAAACCCTGCCCACAAGAGGGTAAGAGAATCTTTCCAGACTGCTGACCTGAAAGCAAAAACAGGTCGGCCACAACAGCATGGTGTATGCAACACACATAGGAGACATCTCTGAAATGCCAGGTTTTGGTGGACAGGGGACAATGCACTTCAGGGGACTACAGAATCTCTTCTTAATAAAGCCACTATGTTCAGGAAGAAGACAAATAATGACGTCCCTAACACATAGAGATAGAGAGTTAGACAAAATGAGAGGGCAGAAAAATATGTCCCAAATGAAAGAACAGGAATTACAGCAAGAGAACTAAATGAATGGGAGATTAGCAGTATGCCTGAGAGAGAATTTAAAGTAATGGTCATAAATATACTCAGTGGATATAAGAAAAGAGTGGAGGACCTCAGTAAGATCCTTAAAAAGAGATAGAAAACATGAAAAAGAACTAATCAGATATTAAGATATCAATAACTGAACTTAAAACTGCACTAAATGGAATAGTAGACTAGACAGTGCAGAAAAAAAGGATCAATGACCTGGTAATTGAGTAATGGAAAGAAATCAAGAGAGAAAAACATAAAAGAGAAAAAATAGTAAATGAAAATAAACTTAGGGAACTCAGTAACACAATCAAGTGTGACCACTTTTGCATTATAGGGATCCCAGAAAAAGAAGAGAGAAGGAAAATTGATTTGAAGAAATAATAGCTGAAAATTTCCCAGATGTGGGGGAAAAAAACCAGAAATCCAGATTCAGGAGACATTGAAAGTCCCCCACAAAATAAACCTAAGGATTCCCACACCAATATACATAGTTATTAAAATGGTAAAAAAAATAGTGACAAGAAGAGAATTTAAAAAGCAGCAATATAAAAGAATACAGTTACATACACAAGAAACTGCACAAGGTTATGAGCTGGTTTTTCAGCAGAAACTTCAAAGGCCAGTTGGTAGTGGCATGATATATTCAAAGTTCTAAAAAACAAAACAAAACATGCTGCCAGTAATATTCTCTCCAGAAATGCTACAATAGAGAATAGTAGGAGAGATAAAGAGTTTTCCAGACAAACAAATGTTACAGGAATTCATGACCAGTAAACCAGCTCTACAAGAAATGTTAAAGGGGCCTTTCTGAGTGAAAAGGAAAAACCTTAAGTAGGAGTAATAAAAGTAGGAAGCACCAAAGCATTAAAAATAAGTGTACCTATAAAAGCCAGTAAAGGGAGTCACAAATAAAAGTATATAAAATATGAAACCATACACCTAAACATGGGAGAGAGAAAGGTAAAGAATGGATTAAAATTTAAGTGACCATTAACTTTATAATATAAAGGATATATGCATAAAAGGTTATATATAAACTTAACCATAACCACCAATCAAGAACCCATAATGAATATGCAAAAAATGCAGAGAAGAGGATCCAAGTATATCACTAAGGAAAGCCAACAAATTTTGACAAAAAAAAAAAAGCAAGAGAAGGAAGTAACAGGAAAGAACTACAAAAACAACCATGAAACAAATAACAAAACAGCAATAGTTATATATTTATCAATAATTACTTTGAATTTAAATGGACTACATGCTCTAATAAAAAAGACATAAGGTGACAGAATGGATAAAAAAAGCCAGGCCCATTGACATGCTACATACAAGAGACTCATTTCATACCTAAAGATGAATGTAGATTGAATATGAAGGGATGAAGTCTTTATCATGCAAATGGAAGAGAAAAGAAAGACAGGGTAGCAATATTTATATCAGACAAAATAGACTTTAAAAAGAAGGTTGTATCAAAAGACAAAGAAGGAAGCTATATAATCATAAATAGAACAATCCAACAAGAAGTTATAACAATTGCAAATATTTTCATACACAACATGGGAGCACCTAGATACGTAAAGCAGCTAATAAAAAACATAAAGGAACTAATCAATAGTAATACAGTAATAGTAAGGAACATTAACACCCCATGTCTATTAATTGATAGATTATCTGAACAGAAAATCCAACAAGGAAATTGGCTTTGAATGACGTGTTGGACCAGATGGATGTTACAGATATATTAAGAATATGCCATCATAAAACAGCAGAATATACACACTCTTTGAGTGCATATGGACATTGTCCAGAATAGATCACTTATTAGACTACAAAACCAGCTTCAACAAATTCGAGAAGATTGTAGTCATATCATGCAACTTTTCTCATCACCATGCAATGAAACTAGAAATTGACAACAAGAGAAAGACTGGAAAGACCTCAAATACATGGAGACTAAAAATCACATTACAAAACAAATAATGGGTTAACCATGAAATCAGAGAGAAAATTAAAAAAAAGTACATGGATACACACGAAAATGAAAACACAATGATCCAAAATTGTTGGGAGGCAGCAAAAGCAGTCCTAAGAGGGAAGTTTATTCAATATAATACAGGCCTACCTCAAGAGGTGAGAAAAATCTCAAATAAACCACATAACTTTACATCTAAAGGAGCTAGAAAAAGAAGAACAAACCAAACCTACAGCAGCAGAAGGAAGGAAATAATAAAGATTAGAGCAGAAATAAATGAAATAGAAAAAAGAAAAACAATAGAACAGATCAATGCAACCAGGAGATGATTCTTTGAAAAGATCAGCAAAACTGAAAAACGTTTAGCCAGACTCATCAAAAAGAGAGAGAGAGAGAGAGAGAGAGAGAGAGAGAGAGAGAGAGAGAACTCAAATAAACAAACCAGAGATAGAAGAGGAGAAATATCAATCAAAAATCACATAAATACAAGGTATTATAGGAGAATATTATGAAAAATTACATGTTAATATGTTGGGCAACTCCAGAGAAATGGATAAATTCCTAGAAACATAACTTCCCAAAACTTAATCATGAAAAGTTGAAAATTAGGACAGAACAATTCCTAGCAATAAATTCTAATCAATAATCAAAAAATTCCCGGGCACCTGGGTGGCTCAGTGGGTTAAAGCCTCTGCCTTCGGCTCAGGTCATGATCTCAGGGTCCTGGGATCGAGGCCCGCATCGGGCTCTCTGCTCGGCAGAGAGCCTGCTTCCTCCTCTCTCTGCCTACCTCTCGGCCTACTTGTGATCTCTCTCTCTCTGTCAAATAAATAAATAAAATCTTTAAAAAAAAAATTCCCAACAGGGCGCCTGGGTGGCTCAGTGGGTTAAAGCCTCTGCCTTCAGCTCAGGTCATGATCTCAGGGTCCTGGGATCGAGGCCCGCATTGGGCTCCTTGCTCAGTGGGGAGCCTGCTTCCTCCTCTCTCTCTCTGCCTGTCTCTCTGCCTACTTGTGATCTCTCTCTCTCCTCTCTGTCAAATAAATAAATAAAAAATCTTAAAAAAATATTTAAAAAAAAATTCCCAACAAACTCAAGTCCATGATCAGATGCATTCACAGGTACATTCTACCAAACATTTAAGGAAGAGTTAATACCTATTCTTCTCAAACTATTCCAAAAAAATTAGAAGAGGGAAGAAAGATTCCAAATTCTTTCTAGGAGGCCAGCATTGGTCTGATTCCAAAACCAGATAAAGACACTTCCAAAAAAAATATGGGCCAATATCTCTGATAAACAGATGCAAAAATCCTTAACAAAATATTACCAAGCTTAATTGTACAACACATAAAAAATTATTCACCCATCTAATGGGATTTATGTGAAGTTGCAAGGATAGTTCAATATTCACAAATTAATCAATATGATTCATCACATCAATGAGAGAAAGGATAGACACCATATGATACTTTCAATAGATAGATAAAATCACTTGACAAAGCACGATTTGTGATAAAAACCATCAACAAAATAGGTTTAGATGGAACATTCCTCAACATAATAAGGTCTTTATATGAATAACATGCAGTTAACATCCCACTGAGTGGGGGAAAACTGAAAACTTTTCCTGTAAGATCAGGAATAAGACAATGATGATCACTCTCATCACTTTTATTCAATGTAATGCTGTAAGCCCTAACCACAGCAATCAGACATGTAAAAGAAATAAAAAGCATCCAAGCCGGTAAGAAAGAAGTAAATATTTCACTATTTTCAGGTAACATGATACTAAATATAAATAGAAAGCTCTAAAGACTCCATCAAGAAAAAAACTACTGGAAATATTAAATGAACTCAATAGAGTTGCAGGGTACAAAATTAATGCCCAGAAACCTGTTGGATTTCTATACATTAATAATGAACCAGGAAAAAAGGAAATGAAGAAAACAATCTCATTTACATTTGCACCAAAAATAGTAAAATACTTGGAAACAGCCTTAACCAAAGAAGTTAAAGACCTGTATTCTGAAAATTATAAAATACTGATGAAAGAAATTGAAGAAAAGATAATTGAAAGATATTCCATGTTCATGGAACAAATATTATAACAATGTCCATACTCCCCAAAGCAATCTATATATTTAATGCAATTCCTATCAAAATTCCAAGAGCATTTTTTTACAGAATTAGAATACATAATCCTAAATTTTGTATGGAACCACAAAAGATCACAGTTGGTAAATGAAATCTTGAAAAAGAAAAATAAAACTGGACATATCACAATCCCAGATTTCAAGATCTACTACAAAGCTATAGTAATCAAAACAGTGTAGTGGGCGCCTGGGTGGCTCAGTGGGTTAAAGCCGCTGCCTTCAGCTCAGGTCATGATCCCAGGGTCCTGGGATCGAGGCCCACATTGGGCTCTCTGCTCAGAGGGGAGCCTGCTTCCTCCTCTCTCCTCTCTCTCTGCCTGCCTCTCTGCCTACTTGTAATCTCTCTCTTTCTGTGTCAAATGAATAAATAAAATCTTTAAAAAAAACAGTGTAGTACTGGCACAAAATTAGACACATAGAGCAATAGAAAACAATGGAGAGCCCAGAAATAAAACCATGATTATATAGCCAATTAATTGTGGAGAAAGGAGGCATGAATAGGCAATGTGAAAGAAGCAGTCTCTTTAATGAATAATGTTGGGGAAACTGGTCAGCTACATGGAAAAGAATGAAACTTGTCCACTATCTTACATGATATAAAAAGCAAACAAACAAATAAACAACAACAACAACAAAACAAAACAAAACAAAAACTAAAAATGTATTAGACCTAAATGTGAGACTAGAACCATAAAATTCCCAGAAGGGAGCACAGGCAGTAATTTCTTTGACATTAGCTCTAGAAATATTTTTCTAAGTATGTCTCCTGAGGCAAGGGAAACAAAAGTAAAGTTTAAACTATTGGGCTACAACAAAACACAAAGTTTTTACACAGTTAGAGAAACCATCAACAAAACAAAAAGGCAACCTACTGAATTGGAGAAGATACATGCAAATGATATATCCAGTAAAGGATCACTACCCAAAATATACGAAAAATTTATATGACTCAACACCATCCCCCCAATAATCCAGTTACAAAATAGGCAGAAGGTATGAATAGACATTTCTCCAAAGATCTACATAGAGCCCAGACACACTAAAAAGTGCTCCACATCACTAATCATCAGGGAAATGCAAATCAAAACCACACTGAAATATAACTCATACCTGTCAGAATGACTAAAATTTAAAGGACAGAGAACAAACTGAGGGTTGATGGAGAGGTGGGTGGGGTACGGGCTAGATGGGAGATAGGTATTAGAGAGGGCGTTTGTTGTGATGATCACTAGGTATTGTAATTAATGAATCACTGAATTCTACTCCAGGACCCAATATTGCACTGTATGTTAAGTAAAACTTAAATTAAAAAAAAATACAAAGAACAGCAAATGTTGGTGAGGATATGGAGAGAAAGGAGTCCTTGTGCACTGTTGGTGGAAATTCAAACTGGTGCAGCCACTGTGGAAAACAATATGGAGGTTCTGCAAAAAGTTAAAAATAGAACTACCATGTAATCCATTAATTACACTACTGGATATTTAGTGAAAGAATACAAAACAATAATTTGAGAAGATATATGCACTCTTATGTTTATAGCAGCGTTATTTACAATGGGAAAAATATGAAAGCAGCCCATGTATATTGACTGATGAGTGGATAAAGAAGAGGTGGCATATATATACACAATGGAATATTATTCAGCCATAAAAAGAATTAAATCTTGTCATTTACAACAACATGCATGGATCTAGAAAGTATAATTCTGAATGAAATAAGTCAGAGAAAGACAAATACCATATGATTTCACTCATATGTAGAATTTAAGAATCAGAAGAAATGATGAAGAAAATAAACAAAACAGACCCTTAACTATAGAGAACAAACTGATGGTTACTAGAGGGGAGGTGGGTGGGCAAATGGGTGAAATAAGTGAAGTGGATTAAGAGTACACTTATCACAATGAACACTGAGTAATGTATAGAATTATTGAATCCCTATGTTGTACATCTGAAATGAAAATAACACCTTAAGTTAACCGTAATGTATTTGAAATAAAAAAATGTATCTATCTATCTATCTATTTATTTATTTATTTTAAAGATTTTATTTACATATTTAAAAGAGAGATAGAGGGATCTATTTATTTTTAAAGATTTTATTTATTTACTTGACAGAGAAAGAGACAGCGAGAGAGGGAACACAAGCAGGGGGAGCTGGAGAGGGAGAAGCAGGAATCCTGTTGAGCAGGGAGCCTGATGTGAGGCTCAATGTGGGGCTTGATTCCAGGACCCTGGGATCATGATCTGAGATGAAGGCAGACGTTTAATGACTGAGCCACTCAGGTGCCCCAAAATAGAAAGAAAAAGAAAGAGAAAGAAGAAAGAAAGAAAGAAAGAAAGAAAGAAAGAAAGAAAGAAAGAAAGAAAGAAAGAAAGAAAGAAAGAAAGAAATCCCTTTATAATTGCACTGAAAAGATAATAGTACCTCAGGGTAAATTTAACCAAGGAGGTGAAAGACCTATACTGGGAAAATTATAAGACATTAATTATGAAAACTGAAGAAGACACAAATAGTTGTAAATGTTGGGATCCATTGGAAATCCATGATCATGGATTGGAAAAATTAATATTGTTAAAATGTCCATACTACCTGAAACAATGTACAGATTTGATACAATTTCTATGGTATTTTTCACAGAATTAGAAAAAATAATCCTAAATTTTTTTATGGAATTATAGAAGACTTTGAATACTCAAAGCAATCTTGAGAAAGAAAACAAATCTAGAGGTATACCTTTCCCAGATTTGAAGATATAAAGCTGTAGTGGTCAAAACATTATGGTACTGTCACAAAAATAGACACAGTGGAAGAGGATAGAGATCCTTGAAATAGACCCACAGTTATATGGGTAATTAATCTATGATGAAGGAGACAAGAATATACAATGGGCAAAAGATAGTCTTTTCAATAAATGGTGTTGGGAAAATCGCACAGCTGTAAGCAAAAGGATGAAACTGAACTCTTTTCTTATAGCATACACAAAAATAAACTCAAAATGGATTAAAGCCCAGCTGTGAATCCCAAAAATCATAAAATTCTTAAAAGACAGCATAATCTCTTGGACATTAGCCTTACCAACCTAGTTATGGATATGTCCCATTAGGTAAGGGAAACAAAAGGAAACAGACAAATGAAAACATGATCAACATCACTAATCGTCAGGGAAATACAAATCAGAACCATGAGATATCATCTGACCCTGTCAGAATGGCTAGAATAAAAAACACAAGAAAAAATAATTGTGGGTGAGAATATGGAGAAAAAGGAACCCTAGTGCACTGTTAGTACAATGTTAATTGGCATAGTCATTGTGGAAAACAGTATGGAGTTTCCTCAAAAAATTGAAAATAGAAATACCATATAATCCAGTAATTCCACCACTGGTATTGATCCAAAGAAAATAAAAATGCTAATTCAAGAAGGTATATGAGGGCGCCTGGGTGGCTCAGTAGGTTAAAGCCTCTGCCTTCGGCTCAGGTCATGATCTCAGCGTCATGGGATCGAGGCCCGCATCGGGCTCTCTGCTCAGCAGGGAGCCTGCTTCCTCCTCTCTCTCTGCCTGCCTCTCTGCCTGCTTGTGATCTCTCTCTCTATCTCTCTGTCAAATAAATAAATAAACTCTTTAAAAAAAAAAAGGTATATGAACCTCTAAATTTATTGCCACATTACTTACTATAGTCAAGATGTGGAAGGAACTCACGTGTCCATTGATAGGTGAATAGATAAAGAAGATGTGATATATAATGGAATAATACTCAACCATAAAAAATGAGTTTTTGTCATTTGTGACAACATGGATGGACTTATAAAGAAGTACGCTAAGTAAAATATGCCACTGAAAGACAAGAACCATGTGGTGTCAGTTATATGTGTAATCATAAAAAACAAACAACAACAATAAAATATACTCTTAAATACACAGGAGAAACTGATGGTTGCCAGAGGGGAGCTGTGCAGAGGCAAAGGGGAAATAGATAACAAAAAAGAGTAAGAAGTACAGAACTCCTGTACTTATTTTATATTTGTATTTGTATTTATCTTATAAGTAATAAATTTATTTATTTATAAATAAGTAATGGAGATGAAAAGTACAGCATAGGGAATATAGTCAGAATATAGTCAATAATGTAATACTGTAGTAAGGTGATAGTGACTACACTTATCATAGTGAGTACTAAATAATATATAGAATTATTGAATCAATGTTGTATACCTGAAACTAATATAATATTTTATGCTAATTATATTTCAATAAAAATAAGTGAAAAAAATTAACAATTTAATTGAAAATTGTTCAAAGACTTTGATACCTCACAAAAGAAGTTGTACAGATGACAAACAAGTATATGAAAAGATGCTCCATATCATGAGTCACCAGGGAACCACATACTAAGAGAGCTACATGACCTTACTCCACACCTATTAGAATGTAAAAATCAAGAATGCCAACAACAAAAAATATTGGTGAGGATATTGAACTACAGGAAGTCTCATTGCTGCTGATGGAAATACAAAATTGTACAGCCACTTTAGAAGGCCATTTGGCATCTTTTACCAAACTAAAAACTCTTTTACTATGTGATCCAACAAACAGGATTCCTGGTATTTACCCAAACGAGTTAGAATTTTATGTCCACAGAATACCTTTACATGGATATTTATAGCAGCTTCATTCATAATTGCAAAACTTGGAACCAATTAAGTTGCTATTCAGTAGGTGATCTGAGAAAAAAATGCTTAATCTAAGCAGTGGGATATTATTCGGAACTGAAAAAAAATAAGCTATCAAGCCATGAAAACATATGTATAAAATATAAATGCATATTACTAGGTGAAAAAAGCCAATCTGAAAAAGGTACATATGATGTGATTCTGGAAAAGACAAAACTATGGAGACAGTAAAAAACACTAGTGAGTTCTAGGGGCTAGGAGGCAGGGCAGGATAAATAGAGCACAGAGTATTTTTAATGAAGTAAAACTACTCTGTCTGATACTATCTTGGTGGATACATGCCATTACACATTTGTACAACTCCATATAGTGTACAACACCGCAGGTGAACTCTAAGGTAACTTTACTTTGGATAAGCACCATGTGTCAGTCAGTGTAGATTTACCAACTGAAATGAATGTATCTTTTCTTGGTGGATGTTGATAATGGCAGAGTTTTTGCATATATGGGAATAGGGGAAATATGGGAAATTTCTGTGCATTCTGCTCAATATTGCTATGAACCTAAAATTGCTCTAAAACCTAAAGTCTAATTAAAAACTGCTTACCTTTGGTTTTTCAGCAATGAAATATACAGGAGTGTAATGTGATACAGGACAGAAATTAGAGTTTACTGTCAGTGAACAAACTAACTTGATATTTTGAGTTTATTCAAGGAACTAATTTGAAAGTTGCAAGTATTCCACTTGCTGAGGAAGAAAAATTAAAAACTGTCATTATTGTGTATGAAATATATATATATAATGCCATGATTGTAGGCAATTTTCCAGAGAATACAGGCCTACACAGGGGACAGTGTATTTTTCATTTGTACCTGTTTTAATTTGGCATTTGGCCTAATTCTGAGCTCTCATTTTATAGACGAATCTCTTTCTAGCAAGTATCCAATAGAACAAACAAAGGAGACTGTTCACTGGGGTATGCTGTTTGCAGTTACTAATTATTGCTTAAATTATCTCTGTGATACAGAAACAAATAGTTGTTTTCCAGGATTAATGAATGAGTCATTTCAATTAAAAGAAATCATTAAAATGCAAGTTCCATTCTCTGCAGAAGTTTGGATAGTACTTTAAATAAGTTGGTTTTTTTCTTTTTCAAAGATTCGCTTGAGGATTTATTTGTGTAAATTTACTTAAAGTTAATAGAGTTTAAATACTGGGACTTTATCTTTGAAAAAGATGAAGTATGAGAAACTGGATTTGTTACCATTCTGTGTGTCCAAAAGCAAGAGGGAAAAAAAGACAAAGTCCCCTAATTACATAAAAACTGATGTTGTGTAAGACATTGGATATTAGAAAAATTCAAGATAGTGATCTATAAGAGATGAGAAAAAGCAAAAAAAATAAAATAAAATATTAAAAAAAATAAGACCCTGAGATCATGACCTGAGCCGAAAGCAGAGGCTTTAACTCACTGAGCCACCCAGGCGCCCTCTCACTTCTATTTAACATTGTTCTGGAGGTTACAGTCAGGGCAAAAAGGGGATAAAAGGAAGTAAAAGGCACTCAGATTGGAAAAAAGAAGTTGCTGGCTTTATTTGCAGAATATCTGATGGAATCTACAAAAAAGGTATTAGAATTAATATTTTTTAGGATAAAAGATAAAAATGGAAAAAAATTAATTACATGAATCTTTACTAGGAGCAACCAATAAGAATTTGAAAATAATAACATTTATAATAGCATCACAAAATATAAAATACGTAGGGATACACCTGACACAAAACCAGCAAAAACTGTGCACTATTTTCAAAACATTGCTGAGAAACTAAATATCTAAATAGAACAGTAAGTTATTTTCTTTGCCAAATGATTCAATATGGTTTGCATGTCATTTCTCTAACTGAATTATAAACTCAATGTAATCCCTATCAAAACTTGAGAAAGACTTTTAAAGAAATTGATAAGTTAGGGGGAGGAGCAAGATGGCAGAGGAGTAGGAGACTGATTATCATCAGGTCCCAGGAGTTCAGCCAGATAGTTATCAAAACATTTTGAACACTTACAATTTCAAGAGGAGATTGAAGAGAAGAAGAGCAGCAATTCTAGGAACAGGAAATCGACCAATTTCTGGAAGGTAGGACGTGCAGAGAAGTGAATCTGAAGTGAGGGGAAGATAGACCCCAGGGGGGCGGGGGACGGGCCAGCTCCCGACAAGCAAGAGAGCAAAGAAGCACAAAATCAGAACCTTTAGAAGTCTGCTCCACTGAGGGATGTCACTCCAGAGGCTAAGCGGGTGAAGCTTTCGAGGAGACAGAGTGGTCTCAGGAACCGCAGTGGCTCAAAAAGACCAAGGGTGTCTGATTGTGACAGACCTCCCAGGTATCAGATAGGGGAAGCTGGCTGCAGAGACAGAGGAGGGATCTCTCAGCTCAGTGTTACCTAAACCGTGATCCAAGTCACAGTCAGACCACTGCTCTTTGAACAGGGACCCTGCAAGTGGCAGATCCGGAGAGACCCCCTCCTTCCTCCTCTGGGAGGAGTGGCATGGGAGTGGGCTGCAGAAATCTGCTAGGTTTGGAGATTCCAAAAGGGGCCATGCACCAGAGATAGAAATGCTCGGTCACAGGCTGGTTGAGCTCAGAGTGTGGCCAGAGACCAGGGAGATGGGAGGGACTGATTGCTTTTCTCTGAGGACGCACTGAGGAGTGGGGTCCTGAGCTCTTTGCTCCTCCAGGTTGGAGATTGGGAGGCCGCCATTTTCATTCCCATCCTCCAAAGCTGTATGGAAAGCATTCGGGGAACAAAAGTTCCCAAGAGTGAACCCCAACCAATTACTTAACCTGGCCTCTGGCAAGGGTGGTGCAATTATGCCTCAGACCAAGACACTTGAGAATCACAGCAACAGGCTTCTCCCCCAGATCAACAGGAACTTCCAGCCAAGACCAAGTTCACTGATCACTGAGAATTGTGGAACTCCAGAGCTAGGGGAAAGCAACACATAGAATAGATCGTTTTTCCCATGATCCTTTAGTCTTTCAAAGTTAAATTCTTTGAATTTTATTTTTTTCTTACCCTTCTTTTAAATTTTTTCCTCTCTCCTATTTTAATGCTCTTTAACTGTTTTATCTTATCAATACATTTTATTTATTTTTTTTAAAGATTTTTTTATTTATTCATTTGACACAGAGAGAGAGATTACAAGTAAGCAGAGAGGCAGTCAGAGAGAGAGGAGGAAGCAGGCTCCCTGCCGAGCAGAGAGCCGGATGTGGGCCTCGATCCCAGGACCCTGGGATCATGACCTGAGCTGAAGGCAGCGGCTTTAACCCACTGAGCCACCCAGGCGCCCTTATCAATACATTTTAAAAAATCTTTTTAAAATTTTCATTGTTATAGTCATATTTTACCCCTTCACTGTATTTAACCTTATTTATTATATACATATAGGGTTTTTTTTTCTTTAATTTTGGGATATAATCTCTTCTAATAGATCAAAATACACCCTAAATCAATTGCATGATTTGGTTCCAGTCTCCAGCTTGATCACATTCTTTCCTCTTCTTTTTTTTTCATTTTTCAACCCACTTCTTATTAATGCCTTTCTTAGAACCTTTTTTATTTTCAGCTTTACAATTATGTTCCATCCATTAATTGTGTTTACCCTTATTTGCGAATACATATAAGTTTTTATTTCTATAAAATTTTGGGAGATAGTTTCTTCTAACAGACCAAAATACACCCAAAACCAAGTGTGTGACTGTTCAATTCATCAGTCTAATAATTGATATACAGATAGAGATAGAGATAACTATAGATAGAGATTTTTTTCTTATTTTTTCCCTTCTTTCTTCTCCCCCCAATTTCGGGTCTCTTCTGATTTGATTAGTGTATATTTTTCTGGGGTCGTTTGTACACTTTAGTATTTTCTTCTCTCATTCATCTTTTCTTATCTGGATAAAATAACAAGGTGGAAAAAATCACCAAAAAAAAAAAAGAATAAGAGGCAGTAACAATAATGGCTAGGGACCTAATCAATGTGGATATTAGTAATATGTCAGAAATAGAGTTCAGAATGATGATTATCAAGGTGCTAGCTGGGCTCCAAAAAAGCATGGAAGATATTAGAGAATCCCTCTCTAGAAAAACAAAAACTCTTTCTGGAGAAATAAAAGAACTAAAATCTAAACAAGTCGAAATGAAAAAAGCTATTAATGAAGTGGAATCAAAAATAGAGGCTCTTACTACAGGATAAATGAGGCAGAAGAAAGAGTTAGTGATATAGAAAACAAAATAATAGAGAATAACGAAGCTGAGGAAGAGAGAGACAAACAACTACTGAACTATGGAGGGGAGAATTGGAGAGATAAGTGATAATATAAGACAAAACAATATTAAAATAATTGGGATCCCAGAAGAAGAAGAAAGAGAGAGGGGGCCAGAAAGTATGGTAGAGCAAATTATAGTACAGAATTTCCCTAATTTGGCGAAGGGAACAAGGATCAAAATCCAGGAGGCACAGAGAACCCACCTCAAAATCAATGAAAATAGGTCCACACCACGTCATCTAATAATAAAACTTACAAGACAAGTGACAAAGATAAAATCCTGAAAGCACCTCGGGACAAGACATCTGTAAGATACAATGGTAGAAATATTAGACGGACAGCAGACCTATCCACAGAGACCTGGCAGGCCAGAAAGAACTGGCAAGATATATTCAGAGCAATAAATGAGAAAAATATGCAGCCAAGAACACTATATACATCTAGACTGTCATTGAAAATAGAAGGAGAGATAAAAATCTTCCAGGACAAACAAAAACTAAAGGAATTTGCAAACACCAATCCATCCCTACAGGAAATACTGAAAGGGGTCCTCCAAGCAAAGAGAGAGCCTAAAAGAAACATAGACCAGAAAGGAAGAGACACAATATACAGTAACAGGCACCTTACAGGCAATACAATGACACTAAATTCATATCTCTCAATAGTAACTCTGAATGTAAATGGGCTAAATGCCTCAATCAAAAGACACTGGGTTTCAGAATGGATAAAAAAACAAGACCCATCGACATGGTATCTACAAGAAACACATTTTAGACCCAAAGACACCTCCAGATTTAAAGTGAGGGGGTGGAAAATAATTTACCATGATAATGGATATCTAAAGAAGGCTCAGGTGCAATCATTTTATCAGATAAACTAGAAGAGCAAAGAAAGCCTAAGCCCAGCAGGAGAAGAGAAATAATAAAGATCATAGCAGAAATCAATGAAATAGAAACCAGAAGAACGGTAGAACAAATCAACGAAACTAGGAGGGGGTTCTTTGAAAGAAATAATAAGATTGATAAAACCCTGGCCAGACTTATCCAAAGGAAAAGAGAAAGGACTCAAATTAATAAAACCATTGATGAAAGAGGAGAGATCACAACCAACACCAAATAAATACAAACAATTTTAAGAACATATTATGAGCAACTCTACAGCAACAAATTTGAAAACCTGGAAGAAATAGATGAATTCCTAGAGACATATAAACTACCAAACTGAACCAGAACGAAGTAGAAAACCTGAATAGACCCACAACCAATAAAGGAGATTGAAGCAGTCATCAAAAATCTCCCAACAAACAAGAGCCCAGGACCAGAGAGCTTCCCAGGGCCATTCTACCAAACATTTAAAGAAGAATTAATACCTATTCTCCTGAAACTGTTCCAAAAAATGGAAATGGAAAGAAAACTTCCAAACTCATTTCATGAAGCCAGCATTACCTTGATCCCAAAACCAGGCAAAGTCCCCATCAAAAAGGATAATTGCAGGCCAGTATTCTTGATGAACCCAGATTCAAAAATCCTCCACAAAATCCTAGCCAATTGGATCCAATAGCACATTAAAAGGATTATTCCCCATGACCAAGTGGGATTTATTCCTAGGCTGCAAGGTTGGTTGAACATCCGCAAATCAATCAATGTGATAGAACACATTAATAAAAGAAAGTACAAGAACCATATGATCCTCTCAATAGATGCTGAAAAAGCATTTGATAAAGTACAGCATCCATTCTTGATCAAAACTCTTCACAGCGTAGGCATAGAGGGTACATACCTCAATATCAGCAAAGTCATCGATGAAAAACCCACAGCAAATATCATTCTCAAGGGAGAAAAACTGAGAGCATTTCCCCTGAGATCAGGAAGACGGCAGAGCAGTCCACTATCACCACTGCAATTCAACATTTTACTAGAAGTCCTAGCCTCAGAATTCAGACAACAAAAAGAAATAAAAGGCATTCAAATTGGCAAAGAAGGAGTCAAACTCTCACTCTTTGCAGATGATGTGATACTTTATTGGGAAAACCTAAAGGCCTCCACTCCAAAACTGCTGGCACTCATACAGGAATTCAGTAGTGTCAGGATATAAAATCAATGCACAGATATCAGTTGCTTTTCTATATACCAACAATAAAACAGAAGAAAGAGAAATTAAATAGTCAATCCCATTTACAATTGCACCCAAAATCATAAAATACCTAGGAATAAATCTAAACAAAGAGGCAAAGAATCTGTACTCAGAAAACTATAAAGTACTCATGAATGAAATTGAGGAAGACACAAAGAAATGGAAAAAAACATTCCATGATCATGGATTGGAAGAACAAATACTGTGAAAATGTCTATGCTACCTAGAGCAATCTACACGTTTAACGTAATCCCCATCAAATTACTAGCCATTTATTTCAAAGAAATGGAACAAATAATCCTAACATTTATATGGAACCAGAAAAGTCCCCTAATAGCCAAAGGAATGTTGAAAAAGAAAACCAAAGTTGGTGGCATCGCAATTCCAGTCCTCCAGCTCTATTACAAAGCTGTAATCCTCAAGACAGTATGGTACTGGCATAAAAACAGACACATAGTTCAATGAAACAGAATAGAGAGCCCAGAAATGGACCCTCAAATCTTTGATCAACTGATCTGTGACAAAGCAGGAAAGAATGTCCAATGGAAAAAGACAGTCTCTTCAACAAATGGTGTTGCAAAAATTGGACAGCTACATGCAGAAAAATGAAACTGAATCATTTCCTTACACCACACACAAAAATAGACTCAAAATGGATGAAAACCCTTAATGTGAGACAGGAATCCATCCAAATCCTTGAGGAGAACACGGGCAGCAACCTCTTCGACCTCAGCCGCAGCAACTTCTTCCTAGGAACATCACCAAAGACAATGGAAGCAAGGGCAAAAATGAACTATTGGGACTTCATCAAGATTAAAAACTTTTGCACAGCAAAGTAAACAGTCAGTAAAACCAAAATACAAGTGACATAATGGGAGAAGATATTTGGCAATGACATATCAGATAAAGGGCTTGTATCCAAAATCTATAAAGAAACTCTCAAACTCAACACCCATAGAACAAATAACCCAGTCAGGAAATGGGCAGAAGACAGGAACAGACATTTCTCCAAAGAAGACATCCAAATGGCCAACAGACAGATGAGAAAGTGCTCAACATCATTTGGCATCAGGGAAATACAAATCAAAACCACAGTGAGATACCACCTCACATCAGTCAGAATGGGTAAAATTAACAAGTCAGGAAATGACAGATGTTGGTGAGGATGCAGAGAAAGCAGAACCCTCCTACGCTGTTGGTGGGAATGCAAGCTGGTGCAGCCACTCTGGAAAATAGTATGGAGGTTCCTCAAAAAGTTGAAAATAGAGCTACCTTATGACCCAGGAATCTCACTACTGGGTATTTATCCTAATGATACAAAGGTAGTGATCCTCAGTGACACATGAGGATTCATGACCTGAATANATTCAGAGTGTTTTATTGTGGGTTGGTGGGGTGCATACTAATTTCAAATTGTAATTAAAACAACAAAGGAGGCACCTGGGTGGCTCAGTGGGTTAAGTCTCTGCCTTCGGCTCAGGTCATGATCTCACGGTCCTGGGATCGAGCCCCTCATCGGGCTCCCTGCTCAGCAGGGAGCCTGCTTCCTCCTCTCTCTCTGCCTTCCTTTCTGTCTACTTGTAATCTCTCTCTCTGTGTGTCAAGTAAATAAATAAAATCTTTTAAAAAAGATGTGATATATATATACACACAAACATATGTACATATACACATATATACATATATTCCATTGTACATATGCGTGTATGTACATACACACATATACACACATGTATATATACACATACATGTATGTATACATACATGTATGTGTATGTATATATACATTGTACATATGTGCGTGTATGTGTGTACATACACACATATACATATATGTATACATATATACATGCATGTATGTATATATGTATTTATATACACACATGCACATATGTACAATGGAATACTATGCAGCCATCAAAAGGAATGAAATTGTGACTTTTGCTGTGATGTGGGTGGAACTAGAGGGTATTATGCTAAATGAAATTAGTCAATCAGGGAAAAACAGTTATCATATTATATCTATGATATTAGGAATTTTAGGGCCAGTGTGTGGAGTTGTGGGGGGGTAGGCAGGGAAAAATGAAACAAGATGGGATTGGGAAGGAGACAAACCATAAGAGGCTCTTAGTCTCCTGAAACAAACTGAGGGTTACTGGGGGGTGGTAGGATAGGGATAGTGTGGATGGGTTATGGACATTGGGGAGGGTTTGTGCTATGGTGAGTGCTATGAAAGTTGTAAGCCGGATAATTCACAGACCTGAACCCCTGGGGCAAATAATAATAAAATAATAAAAATAAAATAAAAGAAAGGATAAGAATCATATGATCATCTCAGTAGGAGTAGAGAAAGCACTTGGGAAATTACAGAATCCATTCTTGTAAGGAACCCTCAACAAAGGTGGGATAGAGGGAATATACCTCAACAAAACCCACATCTAATCTCATTCTCAGTGGTGAAAAACTGAGAGCTTTTTCTCTGATGTTAGGAGAAGAAAGGGATGTCCACCCTTACTGTTGTTATTTGACATAATATTCAAAGTCCTAGCCTCAGCAGTCAGACAATAAAAAGTAATTAAATGCATTGAAAGCACCAAGGTGGAAGTCAAACTTTCATTATTTGTAGATGACAAGATACTCTATCTGGAAAGCCTGGAAGACTCAACCAAAAAATTGTTAGAACTGATGCACGAATTCAGCAAAGTCAAACGATATAAAAGGCATCTGAACAGGCAAAAAGGTAGTAAAACTTTCACTATTTGCATGATACTATGCGGAGAAAACCCAAAGACTACACACACACACACACACACACCTACCTAGAATCGATACAGGAATTCAGCAAAGTCTCGGGACACAAAATCAATGTACAGAAGTCTTTTGCTTCTCTATACACCAATAATGAAGCAGGAGAAGGAGAAATCAAGGAATCAATCCCATTTACAATTGCACTGAACACCGTAAGATACCTAGGAATAAACCTAACCAGAGAGGTAAAAGATCTGTACTCTTAGAATTATAAAACACTGATGAAAGAAATCGAAGCTGACACAAATGAATGGAAAAACATTCCATTCTCATGGATTGGAGGAACATTTTTTTAAAATGTCTATACTACCCAAAGCAATCTAGTCACTTAATGCAATTCCTACCGAATTACCACCAGTATTTTTCACAGAGCTACAGTAATCAACCCTAAAATTTATAGAACCACAACAGATCCCAAATAGCCACAGCAATTTTGAAAAAGAAAAAAAAGCTGAAGGCATCACAATTCAAGACATCAAGCTTTATTACTAAGCTCTAGTTATCATGACAGTATGGTAGTAGCACAGATGCAAACACATTATTCAATGGAACACAGCTACATGTTCAACTAATCTTTATCACAACAGGAAAGAATATCCAATGGACAAAAGACACGTTCCTCAATAAACGGTGTTGGGAAAACTAGACAGGTACATTCAAAAGAATGAAAATGGACCACTTACTTACTCCATACAGAAAAACAAGTTCCAAAGGGATTTAAAACATAAATATGAGGCAGGAAACCATCAAAATCTTAGAGAAAATAGGCAGCAAGCTCTTTGATATTGACCATGAAAACTTCTTACTAGATATGTTGTTTGAGGCAAGGGAAACTAATGCAAAAATGAAGTACTAGGACTTCTTCAAGATAAAAGGCCTCTGGCCAATGAAGAGAACAATCAATAAAAATAATAAGTAACCATTGGAGTTGAAGATATTTGCAAATGACACACATAATAAATGGTTAGTACTTAAAGTCTCTAAAGAACTTTTCAAACTCAAAACGCAGAAAACATTTTATTTATTTATTTATTTATTTATTTAGTATTTATTTTTTTATTTATTTATGTTAGTCACCACCAGTATATCATTAGTTTTTGATGCAGTGTTCATGATTCATTTTTTGCATATAACACCCAGTGCTCCATGCAGTGCATGCCCTCCTTAATTCCCATCACCAGTTTAACCATTTCCCCGCACCATGTCCCCTCTAAAACCCTGTTTGTTTCCTGGATTTTGTAGTCTCTAGTGGTTCCTCTCTCTTTCTGATTTCCCCAACCTTCATTTTTCCCTTCCTTCTCCTAATGTCCTCCATGCTATGCCTTAAGTTCCACAAGTAAGTGAAACCATATGATAATTGTCTTTCTCTTCTTCACTTATTTCACTTAGCATAATCTCCTCTAGTCCCATCCATGTTGATGCAAAAGTTGGGTATTCATCCTTTCTGATGGCTGAGCAGTATTCGATTTTATATATGGACCACATCTTCTTTATCAATTCATCTGTTGAAGGGAATCTCAACTCTTTCCACTGTTTGGCGATTGTGGACATCATTGCTATGAAAATTGGGGTGCATGTGGCCCTTCTTTCACTACATCTATAACTTTGGGGTAAATACCCAGTAGTGCAATTACTGGGTGATAGTGTAGCTCTATTTTTATTATTTTTGAGGAACCTCCACACTGTTTTCCAAAGTTGCTACACCAACTTGAATTCCCACCAACAGTGTAAGAGGGTTCTCCTTTCTCCACAACCTCTCCAACATTTGTTGTTTCTTGCCATGTCAATTTTTGCCATTCTAACTGGTGTAAGGTGGTATCTCAATGTGGTTTTGATTTGAATTTCCCTGATGGCTAGTGATGATGAACATTTTTTCATGTGTCTGTGAGCCATTTGTATGTATTCTTTGGAGAAGTGCCTGTTCATGTCTTCTGCCCATTTATTAGCTTGATTATTTGTTTTTTCGGTGTTGAGTTTGAGAAGGTCATTATAGATCTTGGATGTCAGTCCTTTATCCGCAGTGTCATTTGGAAATGTCTTCTCCCATTCCGTGGGTTGCCTCTTTTTTGTTGACTTTGTTGACTTTGTTCCTTTGTTGTGCAGAAGTTTTTTTTATTTTGTTGAAGTCCCAAATGTTCATTTTAGCTTTTGTTTCCCTTGTCTTTGGAGACGTGTCTTGAAAGAAGTTGCTGTGGCCAATGTCAAAGAGGTTATCAGTTATGTTCTCCTCCAGGATTTTAATGAATTCCTTTCTCACACTGAGGTATTTCATCCATTTTAGGTTTATCTTTGTGCATCCATAAAAGAATGGTCAAGTTTCATTCTTCTGTATATAGTGGTCCAATTTTCCCAGCACCATTTATCGAAGAGACTGTCTTTTTTTCCCGCTGGATATTTCTTCCTGCTTTGTCAAAGATTAGTTGACCATAGAGTTGAGGGTCCTTGTCTGGGCTCTCTCTTTGGTTCCATTGGTCTATGTGTCTTTTTTTGTTCCAGTACCATGCTGTCTTGGTAATCCCAGCTTTATAATATAGTTTGAAATCAGGCAACGTGATGCTCCCAGCTTTGTTTTTCCTTTTCAACATTTCCTTGGCCATTTGGGGTCTCTTCTGGTTCCATACAAATTTTAGATTTGTTTCAGCACTTTGAAAAACACCATTGGTATTTTGTTTGGGATGGCATTGAAAGTATAGATTATTCTGGGTATCATAGACATTTTAACAATATTTATTTTTCCACTCCATGTGCATGGGATATATTTCCATTTTTTTCTGTCTTCTTCCATTTCTTTCTTGAGTGATCTGTAGTTTTAAAGTACAGATACTTCACTTTCATTAGCTTTATTCCAAGGTATCTTATGGTTTTTGGTGCTATTGTAAATGGAACTGATTCCCTAATTTCTCTTTCTACTGTTACATTGTTAGTGTATAAGAAAGCAACTGATTTCTGTGCATTGATTTTTTATCCTGCCAAATTACTGAATTACTGTATGAGTTCTAGTAATTTAAGGGTGGAGTCTTTTGGGTTTTCCACATAAAGTATCCTGTAATCTTTGAAGAGAGAGAGCTTGACTTCTTCAACAATTTGAATAACTTTTACTTCTTCTGTTGTCTGATTGCTATTGCTAGGTCTTCTAGTGTTATGTTGAACAATAGTGGCAAGAATGGGGATCCTTGTTTTGTTCCTGATCTTAAGGGAAAGGTTCTTAGCTTTTCCACATTGAGAATGATATTTGCTGTGGGCTTTCTCTAGATGGATTTTATGAAATTGAGGAATGTTCCCTCTATCCTTACACTCTAAAGAGTTTTAATTGGGAAATGATGTATTTTATCAAATGCTTTATTTGCATCAATTGAGAAGACCATATGGTTCTTCTCTCTACTCTTATTAATGTGTTCTATCACATTGATTGATTTGTGAATGTAGAACCACCCTTGCATCCCAGGAATAGTTCCCACCTGGTTGTGATAGATAATCCTTTTAATATACTGTTGGATCAGGCGCCTGGGTGGCTCAGTGGGTTAAAGCCTCTGCTTTCAGCTCAGTTCATGATCTCAGCATCCTGGGATTGAGGCCCGCATTGGGCTCTCTGCTCAGCAGGGAGCCTGCTTCCTCCTCTCCTTGTCTCTCTGCCTGCCTCTCTGCCTACTTGTAATCTCTCTCTCTGTGTCAAATAAATAAATAAAATCTTAAAATATATATATATATATATATATACTGTTGGATCCTATTAGCTAAAATATTTTTGATAATTTTGACATCTATATTCATCAAGGATATTGGTCTGAAATTGTTTTTGATGGGGTCTTTGCCTGGTTTTGGGATCAAGTTAATGCTGACCTCATAGAATGAATCTGGAAGTTTTCCTTCTCTTTCTTTTCCTTGAAATATCTTCAGGATAATAGGTTTTATTTCTTATTTGAATGTTTGGTAGAATTCCCTAGGGAATCTATTAGATCCTGGACTATTGTTTTTTGGGAGGTTTTAGATCACTGCTTCAATCTCATTACTGGTTATTAGTATATCCAGGTTGTCAGTTAATTCCTGTTTCATTCTTGGTAGTTTATAGGTTTCCAGGAAGGCATCCATTTCTTCCAGCTTGCTTAATTTATTGGTATATAGTTGTTCATAAAAGTTTCTGATAATTGTTTCTATTTCTTTGGTGTTAGTCTTGTTCTCTCCCCTTTCATTCATAATTTTATTAATCTGGGTCCTTTCTCTTTTCCTTTGGATAAGTGTGGCCAGTGCTTTATCAATCTTCCTAATTCTTTCAAAGAACCAGCTTCTAGTTTCATTCATGTGTTCTACTGTATTTCTGGTTTCTAATTCATTGATCTCATCACTAATCTTAATTATTTCCCTTCTTGTGCATGGTTTATGCTTCATTTATTGTTTTTTCTCCAGTTCTTTAAGGTGTAAATTCATTTAGTGAATAACTTTGGGATTTTTCTTTTTCTTTTCTTTCTTTCTTTTCTTTTTCTTTTTCTTTTTTTTTTTTTTTTGAGTGAGGCTTGGATGGCTATGTATTTCCCCCTTAGGACTGACTTTGCAGTAGTCCATAGATTTTGGACCAATGTGTTTTCAGTCTCATTGATTTCCATGAATTATTTAACTTATTCTTTGATTTCCTGATTGACCCAATCATTCTTCAGCAGGATGTTCTTTAGCTTCCAAATGTTGAATTTCTTCCAAACACTTTCTTGTGATTGAGGTCCAGTTTCAAAGCACTGTGGTCTGAGAATATGCAGGGAATAATCTCAGTCTTTAGATATGGGTTGAGACCTGATTTGTGACTCAGAACGTGGTCTATTCTGAAGAAAGTTCCATGTGTGCTCGAGAAGAATGAATATTCTGTTGTTTTAGGATGGAATGTTTTGTAGATATCTATGAGGTTCATCTGATTCTGTGTGTCATTCAAAGCTCTTTTTTCTTTGTTGATTTCCTGCTTAGATGATCTGTTTATTGCTGAGAGTGGAATGTTGAGGTCTCTTATTATTAACATATTCTTATCACTATGTCTCTTATTTTGTTTAAGAGTTGGCTTATGTAGTTGGCTGCTCCCATGTTGGTGGAGGTGTATTTACAATTGTTAGATCTTCTTTCTACATAGACCCTTTAAGAATGATATAGTGTCCATCTCTGACTACAGTCTTTAGCTTAAAATAAAATTTGTGTGATAGGGGAGTTGTCATCCCAGCTTTCTTTTGAGGTCCATTGGCATGAAAGATGGTTCTCCTTCCCCTCACTCTCAGTCTGGCTGTATCTTTGGGTCAAAATGACTCTCTTATAGAAAACCTATGGATGGCTCCTGTCTTTTTATCCAATATGCAACCCTGTGCCATTTCACAGGAGCACTTAAGCCCTTCAAGTTTAGAGTGATTATTTAAAGATATAATTTTATTGTTATCATGTTGCTTGTGAAATCCTTGTTTCTATAAATTGTCTCTGTACATTTCAGTTCTATATCATTCTTGGTGTCTTTCTCCTTTCATAGAAACCCCCCCCTTAATATTTATTGCAGGGCTGGCTTATTGGTCACATATTCTTTCAGTCTCTGCTGGTCCTGGAAGCTCTGTATCTCTTCATCCATTTTAAATGACAGCTTTGCCAGATAAAATATTCTTGGCTGCGTATTCTTCTCATTAGTACCCTGAATATGGCTCGCCAGCCCCTTCTTGCTTTCCAGATTTCTGTGGACAGGACTGATATTATTCTGATATTCCTCCCTCTGTGCATAAGGAATTTCTTCCCCTAGCTGCGCTCAGGATAGCTTCCTTGGTTCTAAGATTTGCAAGTTTTACTATTACATCCCTGGGCATTGGTTTGTTTTTGTTGATTTTGGGAGGGGTCCTCTTTGCTTGTAGGACATGAATGCTTGTTTCATTCCCCAGATTAGTGAAGTCCTCAGCTATGATTTGCTTAATATATCTTCTAGTCCTCTCTCTCTCAACCCCCTGTGGGATCCCAATAATTCTGACGTTGGAAAGTTTCATGGTGTCGTTTATTTCTTTAATTCTGTTTTCATGGATTTTAAGGTATTTGTTCCAGGCCTCCTTCTCTTCTTTCCTTTCTATCATTTTTTTCTTCTAGATCACTAAATAGTTCTTCTGCATCATTTACCCTAGACATTAAAGTATCTAGTTTTGAGTGCATCTCATTCATAACATTTTTAAGTTCAGCATGATTAGCTCTCTTTTCTGCCCTTAGAGAATCTATGTTGCCAATAATGGTTTTCTCCAGCCTAGCTGTAATCTTTCAATGACTTCTCTTTGTCCTTCAAGTAATACTAACTGTGGTAAGAATTATGATGTAGTGATAGGATTTATTGAATACTGACTATGTTCCAGGCAATGTGCTTAGAGTTCTAAGTAATCTCATTTAATTATCTCAATAGTCCTATGATACAGGCGTTATTATTACTCTCATTTTATAGAAGAGGAAAAGGATTCATCAAAGTTGAAAGTGCTTAGACAAAGAATTTTTAAACTTAGAAAATATCCTACTTACATTTGAATTTAGATAAATTTGGTATTCTCAAAATTCAACACAGTTAAAACAACAGAATATAGTTATACTGGGAAGAAATAACACAGGTATTAGATATTTTTCATAATTTTCATTCTTCATCCCTATATGCACTTGTAGTTCATGATGGACCTGTGAGGTCATTGAACTCTTTAATTCAAATACACCTTGACTAGAACCTAAGCTTGAATATGGGAGGGAATCTTAAATGTTTCCTTTTTTCTCCTATCTTAGAATAGAATTAGAGATAAAAAAAATAAACAAACAAGATATTAGGAAAACAACTCACTTCAGGCTTAAACCCACTTTCGAAAGTGGAAAAAGCCATATGAATAACTGTAAAGGGCATAATTCATCTGTAGAAAATTGAGAGAACACTTTTTGTGCAAAAGAGGTATAATTATGACTAACAACTTGTCCATTAGTATCCCTTTTGATCCAGGTTTCCTGAGGTGGGATCTGTAGGTCCTCAAGAAACACACAGATAAATTTTAGGTATTCCATTGACTTTGTTTCCTTATGAATGTAGGCAACAAACTATATAATATGATTGGTAGTGCCTATGATTTTATCGCCAATAAAAATAACCTATATTTTCCTAACATATTTCAGTATTAAAATATATATGGTTATATATGTTTATATATGTTTAAAATTATGGTAGTTACTAGGCCTTCCATGGATTGTTCAGTATTTGGAGTTCTACACTACTACAAAGGTTTTAGTAAAGTCTCTTGTACTGGAAGACATCAAGATGATTTGTGATGAAACAGAGGGAAAAAAATAGAATTGGTTCCCTACTAAAATGTTGTGGTCTATTCTTGAAGATCATCAAGGAATAGGCAACTTTAACATTCTTCTTTATGGTGTAACTAGATGAAACAATTGGCATATTTTAATATAGCCAACAGATCGGTTTTGTTCATGATAGGCACAGTGACACTTTCTTTTTTGTTCTGTTCAATTCTGTTTTGTTTTGTTTGATTTTTTAATTTTATTTTTTCAGTGATCCATGATTCATTGTTTATGCAGCACACCCAGTACTCCATGCAATACGTGCCCTCCTTAACACCCACCACCAGACTCACCCATCCCCACTCCCCCTTCCCCTCCATCACCCTCAGTTTGTTTCTCAGAATCCACAGCCTCTCATGGTCTCCCCTTCTGATTTACCCCAATTCACTTTTCTTTCCTTTCCCCTAGAGTCCTCCATTTTATTCCTTATGTTCCACAAGTAAGTGAAACCATATGATAATTGACTTTCTCTCCTTGACTTATTTCATTCAGCATAATCTCCTCCAGACCCATCCATGTTGATACAAAAGTTGGATATTCATCATTTCTGATGGCTTAGTAATATTCCATTGTATTTACGGACCACATCCTCTTCATCCATTCGTCTGTTGAAGGGCATCTCGGCTCTTTCCTCAGTTTGGCAATTGTGGACATTTCTGCTATGAACATTGGGGTACATATGGCTCTTCTTTTCACTACGTCTGAATCTTTGGGGTAAGTCCCACTGGCATTTTTTCAAAGTGCTGCAACAAACAATCCTAAAATTTGTATGGAACCAGAAAAGACCCTGAATCATTGAAATGTTGAAAAAGAAAAACAAAGCTGGGGGCATCATGTTGCCTGATATCAAATTTTACTACAAAGCTGTGATCACCAAGACAGCATGGTTCTGACACAAAAACAGACACATAGACCCATGGAACAGAGTAGAGAGCCCAGATATGGCCCCTAAACTCTATGGTCAAATAATCTTCAACAAAGCAGGAAAAAATATCCAGTGGAAAAAAGACAGTCTCTTCAATAAATACTGCTGGGAAAATTGGACAGTTATGTATAGAAGAATGAAACTTGACCATTCTCTCACACCATACACAGAGATAAACTCAAAATGGATGAAAGACCTCAACGTGAAGCAGGAATTTATCAAAATCCTAGAGGAGAACATAGACAATCACCTCTTTGACATCGGCCACAGAATGTTCTTTCAATACATGTCTCCAAAGGCAAAGGAAACAAAAGTGAAAATGAACTTTTGGGACTTCATCAAGATAAAAAGCTTCTGCACAGCAAGGGAAACAGTCAACAAAAGAAAGAGGCAACCCACGGAATGGGAGAAGATATTAGCAAATGACACTAAAGACAAAGGGCTGATATACCAGATCTATAAAGAACTTTTCAAGCTCAATGCCCAAAAAACAGATAATCATGGCCAAAATGGGCAGAAGACATGAACAGACACTTCTCCAAAGAAGACATACAAATGGCCAAAAGACACTTCAAAAAATGTTCATCACTAGCCATCAGGAAATCTCAAATCAAAACCACACTGAGATATCATCTTACACCAGTTATAATGGCCAAAATCAACAAGACAGGAAACAGCAAGTGTTGGAGAGAATGTGGAGAAAGGGGAACCTTCTTTCACTGTTGGTGGGAATGCAAGTTGGTGCAACCCCTTTGGAAAACAGCATGGAGATTCCTCAAAAAATTAAGAATAGGGCTACCCTATGACCCTGCAATTGCCCACTGACACTTTCAAAAAAAGAAATCTTACTCTGTGAGTCCCTTTTGGATATTATAAAAGATACAGATGTTTGGAAATGATAAAAAGTTGTTTTGCTAAGCAAATATTTGGGGGGACCATCATAATCTGAACAGATGGATCTTCTGCAATGATTTGTAATACATCTGCTTTTGTTACTTTAGTGAAAATATTAATCTCTTTATATCTTTGCTACTCACTATATTTTTACAGAGACATGTACTGGCCAAAAAGACTTTTGCAATGAGATTGAATGAGATTTTGTCAAAGACCATAAGTGTTATGATTAAAATCAGATGCATGTCCCTGAATTTCTCCATTTGTAAAGATTTTTTTTTCACAAAAAAATTGAATAAGAATATTATGCTCTACTTTACCACATGGCAGTTCAATAGCTTTCAAGACAAGTTTTGCAGTGATGATTCAAACCAGGGGTGGAAATTTCACTTAAAAAATTCTTTTAGATCACTATGAAAGAAAGAACTTACCCTTTGAATAATTCACCTGTCAGATATTTTTACTATATGAATGAGACAATTTTTTCTAGATCTTAAAGTCACCAGTAAAACTTTCTTGGCCATACTCCCAATAAGTAAGAAGAGAATAGACATTGACATTCTTGCAGACTTTAAATCCTGGAGGAAATGGTCTACCAAAATTGAGTGGAGATATCAAATTCTCTTTCAGTTTATTTGGAAAGAGATAGCTGTGAACATCTGAAAACACATCAGAATATTTTCAAAAAATATTTCTACACTGATGGCATTAACATTATACTATAGATTTCTGATCCATTCTTCTGATATAAACTGCATCAAATATACTAAACTACCCAAGGATGAGCTCATTGATTGTTACAATGGAAGAGTTACTCTTAAGTTAAATGAAATTTAACTTAAAAAGCCTTCGATAACCTTGGTGATCACTGTCAGAAAGCTGTCTTTCCATTTTAAACAGAGACAAAAACTTTCATTCCATCTTCAATAATGTCTTTGCAAGTAGATATTTTCTGCTCTCGTAACCATGAAAATAAAATTGATTGGATGCCCAATACGATTTGCATGTTGTTTCACAGGTTAACAGCCTTATTCAAACTAAGCAGCAACTACCTTCACACTAAAATGTCAAACAAGTTAATTTTGGTTTACTTTTCTAAAATATATTCTTACCTATATATTTATTAAAAACATGTATATTACAATATAATAAATTTAGTTTTTTCATTATTTGGTAAGTAATTTGTTATAATATTTCTTTGAAACACTATTTTGTTGTATACATTAAAAGTATAAGTCTGACACAGTACATACATAGACTATCAGAATTCCATGACACAAAAACAATTAAGAACTCCTGCCCCACAGAAGACATGAATATACATTTTTCCAAAGAAGACATATAGATGGCTAACAGACACATGAAAACATCAGTCATCATCAGGGAAATGAAAATAAAAACTATATGGGGTATCACCTTACGCCTGTCAGAATGACTAAAATTAACAACACAGGAAACACAGGTGTTGGTGAGAATGGGGAGAAAGGGAAGCCCTCTTACACTGTTGGTGGGAATGCAAACTAGGGCAGCCACTCTGGAAAATAGTAAGAATGTTCCCAAAAGGTTAAAAATAGAACTACCCTATTATCCAGCAATTGCTTTACTGAGTATTTATCCAAAAAATACAAAAATACTAATTCAAAGGGACACATGCACCCTGATGTTTACAGCAACATTATCAACAATAGCTGAATTATGGAAAAAGCCCAAATGTCCATCAGCTGATGAATGGATAAAGAAGAGGTGGTATATATGTATGTATGTATGTGTGTGTGTATATATATATATATATATATATATATATATAT
>LNAC01000445.1:482271-600003 GCA_002007465.1 Ailurus styani | reverse complement strand
TATATATATATATATATATATATATATATATATATATATATATATATAACAGAATAGTGTTCAGCCATTAAAAAGAATGAAATCTTGACATTTGCAATGACATGGAGGGAGCTAGAGATTATAACGCTAAGTGAAATAGGTCAGTCAGAGAAAGACAAATAATGTATGATTTCACTCATGTGTGGAATTTAAGAAGCAAAAAATGAACATGATGGGGTGGAGGGAAGAGAGGCAAACCAAGAAACATACTCTTAAGTATAAAGAACAAACTGATGGTTACTGGAAGGGAGGTGGGGGGAGATGGTTTACATAGGTGATGGGGATTAAAGAGGGTACTTGTAATGAGCACCAAGAGTTGTATTAAGTGATGAATCACTAAATTTGGTACCTGAAACTTATGCTGTATGTTAACTAACTGGACTTTAAATAGAAAATTTTTTTAAAAAGGAACTTCTGCCCTAGATCCTGGTTAATTTTTTACTCCTATTTAGTGTGTGTGTGTTTGTAAAATTTGTTATTTCCAATCAATAGATTATACTCTACTAATTTAATTTAAAAACTACTATTCTGGATATTCAGTGAAGAAGAATTTCTCTTCTTCTGTTGATAATAAAATCTTTTCCATCCAGAGTTCAAAGCATTTAGAGGATATAATGAGATACAGATGTATGCTTATTTTATAAAATATTTTCATGTCACAATTTACCCCCAGGATTAATTGGCAATAGATGTTGACTAGAATTCTTAGGTATTCTTGTATTTTTTGTATGTCCAGTAGAGTGTTTTAGTATTGATTTTTTGTCTACATCCTCTTAGTTCTTTTTTTTAAATGAGTTTTGTGGCTTGACCTCGAAAAAAATACTTAACCTTATGTCTGCAAGTTTATTCTAATTATAGTTGTCCCTGGTGAACTATGCCACACTAAGTTGCCACTCATCAAGTCCATTTGTCCGTGTACTGACTAATTAAATATCTCCAATGCAATTTATTTTATCCTTCTACCATTGGCGGGGGGGGATCCCTGTTTATCACTTAAATGAGGTTGTTTAAAAACAATAGCAACCACAACAAACAAACACAAAGTAAAATATGTATATATAGTTTCCTTAAGAAGTTATGTGGCACTGCTCTCTATTACTAAAAATAAGGTATGCCAAATGAAAAAAATGTGTAATTAAAAAGCTATATTCACTCTGAATACATTATTCTGTCTGATAAAGTGAAGGAAAAGTTAAAGGCACTAGGTAGGCTTCTTTTTCTCAACTACAGTTATCCCTACGATATCTTAAAATCTCATCTCTGGCTCTCTTTTGCCTTTCATATTGAACTTGTTATTGACCATTGCATTTTGGACAACATACCTTTTAGCTTTTCATTCATTTTGTTCAACTAAAACTATACTTGACTCCTTTGTTCTCCTTAGCTACTATTCCCAGAGTAGTTATCAAAGTTGACTTCCTGGACTTANGTATGTGTCAGAGGTACAGAAGATAATGGCAGGGAAGTAACCTGGGGTCATGGATAGAGGACCTTAAATTCTAGTTTGGACTTTATCCTGTTTGCAGTGGATTTTCATGGAATGCTTGCTTTCTTTTTTCTTTTTAAAAAGTAGCTTCCTTCCTTCCTTCCTTCCTTCCTTCCTTCCTTCCTTCCTTCCTTCCTTCCTTCCTTTTTCTTTCTTTCTTTCTTTTCTTTCTTTCTAAAATACAAACTCTTGGGTCCTAGTCCAGTCTTCCTGATTCAAAAATTCTGAGGATAGATCACAGTGGTCTCTGTTTTAATAACCTCTGTTTTAACATGATGTTGATGCATGCTAAAATTAGAGAACCACTGGTAGATAAAAGAAATCCATCTTTAAAGTTCTGGTTATATTCACACCATTCACAATCTGTGTGAATTTTTACGGGTTACATAACCTCTCTAGGTCTCAGTTCACTACTTCTAAGACAGGAATTAAAATACCTACTACATGGGGTATCTGAGAGTGCTTGAAGATTGATAAAACTTTGCTTCCTCATTTCTCTGAGGCCTAGTTTTCTTAGATATATGATCAGAATAATGCCACGTATCTCCAAGAGTTGTACACATTCATAAATATTGTTAGTACTAACAATAAAACTGAAGCTTTTAGCACTGGGTGGCAGACACTAAGCTGAAAATAAATATTAATTTCATTCTCTTATACATAGGAGGTACTACATACAGATTTTTAAATTTTAACTGCTATTTTTGAAGTGTCAGTTATCTTAAAAAGAAAATTCTGCTCCAAATTTTTTAGGCTGCCCATTTTGTTTCTTTTGTTGTTTTAGGCAATATCTGCTCATTATAGAAGTATATTTTTTCCTTCCTTTAGCATAATTATTGAAAACTTCTCTACTTATTGGAATTTAAAAAACAAACAAACAAACATTACTACCTTTGAAAAAACAGAGCTGCCACTTAGGATCTCCTTAAAGTGGCCAATCATTTTTGATTACTTCTGTAGTTTGTTCACAGCACAATCACTAATTATGTTGAACTCATTGGGTGCTATTTTTATGTAGCTGTAACTTATAATTTTTGAAGATTGATTTGTAATTTTTCAATGAACACCTCCTACTTAGGAGTCAAGTAATTTGTATAATTTAGAATATTCAAGTCATAACATTAGCTAAGTAGAAAGTGTTAGGTATAAATCTTTTTATCATTCTCTATGTACTTGGTAGAACATAACACAAATTTAGATCCTTAGAAAATGTGGAGATGACTCTGTAGCACTTGACAAGTTTTTTTTTCCTTCTTTTCTCTTCTTCTTCTCAAAGATTTTATTTATTTATTTGACACAGAGAGATTACAAGTAGGCAGAGAGACAGGCAGAGAGAGAGGAGGAAGCAGGCTCCCTGCTGAGCAGAGAACCCGATGCGGGCCTCGATCCCAGGACACTGAGATCATGACCTGAGCCGAAAGCAGAGGCTTTAACCCACTGAGCCACCCAGGCGCCCAAGATTTTTTTCTTAATATCAAATACTTCATGTTATTATAAAAATCCTCATCAAGTTATTTATACATTTTTCAAAAGCCTGCTTATGGTTGTGATAAAGATTTAATTAATATGACATTTTACAAAATTAACTCTGGGTAGCTTTCAGATTAATGAAATGAGACTTGAAAAAATATGAACTGTGTGTGTCTTGGGAGATAGAATGAAAAAAGCATTGGCCACAGGTTTAAGAAGCACATGATCCCAGACAAAAGTTTCTTAACCTACTTTATTTTTTTTTAAGATTTTATTTATTTATTTGACACACAGAGAGAGAGATTACAAGTAGGCAGAGAGGCAGGCAGAGAGAGAGGAGGAAGCAGGCTCCCCATTGAGCAGAGAGCCCGATGCGGGCCTCGATGCCAGAACGCTGAGATCATGACCTGAGCTGAAAGCAGAGGCTTTAATCCACTGAGCCACCCAGGCGCCCTCTTAACCTACTTTAAAACTTCTTCCTTGTAAAATGTATTGCTGTGAGGATAAGACTATGTAATGTGAATATAAAAACTATGCAAATGCATAATTTTGTTTCAGGTTTTCCTCAGCTTATATTTAATTATACTTATAGAACTCCAGCAAATGTACTCATACATATGTACGTGTGTGTGCATATGTTTGTATAAAAACACTTGTTTCAAAATTACTGTCAAAATTCCTCATTAGAAAAAAATTTAAAAATAAATAAATAAAAATAAAAAACAAACAAAAAAAACTCATTAGAAGATATTCTAAATAGAATGGCTAGTTAAGCCACTTTTATTTTTATTTACTACTATAAAATTAAGGCAGGCATTATAAAAGTGGAAGTTTATGCAATTTGTTTTATAAATTATGGTGTATTAAATCATTTTTGTATCAAATCTCATAATTATGATAAATTATATTAAATTTAACTAATGGCTTCAATATTATACTGCATTATTAATTTGAATATACCACAATACATGTATAGTGTGATATATATGATAGTTGCATAGCTGCAGATGCATCATTATTTTTAAAACATTTTAGAGTTTTTCATAATTGTCTTACAATAGGGATATCCAAGTTATCTGCAACACTATAATTACACTTGAACTCTTTAACCTCAGGGCAAAATCTGGATGAGAACAAAGAAATTTCATACCATGCTTGAATGTATTTTCCACAGGAAGGAAAAAGGAAGATAAACAACAAAATCAGTTTTTCCAAAATTACTAGGAATGCACTTAGGAAATGGAAAGGACCTCAAGAAAAATCTGCAGTGCATGCATAAGAAATTGAACATATAGAGAAATAAAACTTCTAATTGGCTAGGAAGCATCAATAATTTAATGATTATTAATGATTATTAATTTAACTGTCCTTAAACTAGTAACAAAATCTAATCCCTTTGGCTGTCCATATTTACAAATAAAACATTAAAAAGATGACAGGAATCCCTGTTTTTATAGGTGACATTCAGACTGGTAAGGCTTGCTACAGGATAATCAGGTAGAGAGCCAGACATTTTTTATGAGATCCACATATTATTGCCTGATATATGTTCTGTGAGTAAATATTTAGGTGTAAGGATGTTCATCACATTAATACAAAAGTGAAAAATTAGAACTATCAGAAACGTCCAGTTTTAATGGATTGTTTAATGGATTGCTTAGATACATTAGGTTACACTGATTCTATATAGCTTTGAAAATATTACATTGTAGAATAAAATTTTGACATGGTAATATGATAATGCTGATGATCATGCTTATGCTTCTACAGAGTTTTGCTCAGGCCAGGAACTCTTAAAAGTATATTACAGATATTAATTCATTTAATTTTCATGAAAGCTCTATGATAGGTATCACTATTATTATTTACATTTTACAGATGGGAAACTGAAATATATATATATAAGATATTGTATATATATATAATCACATTCATAAAACTATGAAGTAGAGGAGTTTGATAGTCCAGCTCTAGATTTTGTATACTTGTATTTTAAGTATCTAAGAGAGCATTTCAAAATTACAGTGAACAGCATAATTCTAAATTTCTAAAGCATTTAGGTGAAAATGTATATTGTATATGTAGATGTATTTAGAAAAAATGAGTTAATATAAGCCAACATTTTAAGAGAGTTTATGAGTTATTTTTTCTCAAACTTCATTCATTCATTCATTCATATTATTTTTTATTATGTTCAGTTAGCCAGTACATAGTACATCATTAGTTTTTGATGTAGTGTTCAATGATTCATTAGTTGTATAGAACACCCAGTGCTCATCACAACACATGCCCTCCTTAATGCCCACCAGCAGGTTACCCCATTCCCCTGCCACCCTCCCTTCTTCCTCTCCCTCTGCTTCTCTCTGTTTCTTTCTCTATATAATGAAAAAATAAAATCTCTAAAAAAATTAAGCAAGAAATCATTATGCATTATGTTAAGATTTTTACATGAATTTTCATTAAATCCTCACAACAACCTTATAAAGAAGACATCAAGTGGTGCCTGGGTGGCTCAGTTGTTAAGTGTCTGCCTTCAACTCGGGTCATGATCCCAGGGTCCTGGGACTGAGCCTCGCATCAGGCTCCCTGCTCTGTGGGAAGCCTGCTTCCCCCTCTCCCACTTGCTTGTGTTCCCTCTCTGGCTGTCTCTCTCTCTGTTAAATAAATAAATAAAATCTTAAAAAAAAGAAGACATCATTATTTTTGCTCTGTAAATAAATAAAAGGAAGGTTTGCATATTTAAGTTCTCTGAAATCTCACAGCTAGAAAATTACAAAATTAAGATTATGTCCCAAGTCTGCTTATTTCTAGAGAGCTGTAATTCTCCCCAACCCAGATTCTTCATACAATTTCCTGTAACAATTTGAAAAACAGATGAAGAAGTGAAAAGAAATTAACCCAAGTATCTTGAATAAAGCATTTTTTGGCTCTAGGGAAATACTAAAAGTTAGTTTTCTACTAACACTGTAGCGGGTACAATGAACTCCTGATGTTCAGTGGCATTTCACTAATATGGTTTTGTCTCCAGAGTTTCTGTTCTTCACTTGTAATTACCATTTTTTTCTTATTCCATAATTTCTTATGATTTTATTGTGCTATTTTTGCTAAAATGTTTCCTAGCATTAAAGGATTTGAAAATGCTACCATAAAGTTTTATATAATCTGAGTACTCTGAAAAGAACATATTGATCTACTTGTTAGTTATAATTGATTCAGTAGGTGATAGACCTGAGTATGTGTGTCTCTTGTATCGACTATCAGTTTCTTTTGTTCTTTAATTGCTTTTTAAAACTTATTTTGATTCTTCAGATGAAAGGGAACAATGTGTATTCAAACAAGGCCCACACATCCCCCTTCATGACTCTAACACCAGCATTTATTCATCACATATTAAAGTTATATTTTATGATGGGTTTATGCATAGGTATTTTCTGTCCTTGTTATGACCAATTGACATTTCTGAAATAACAATCAGCGAAAAAAAATTATATCCATTCTATGAATCTGAGTGGCATAAATAGAAAACATGATCTTGTTTTCTGAGAGCTCCATGTGAACAATAACAGCTATTTGAGGACAGCTGTTCAGGATTCTGTGTGCCGATTTTGGCCATGGACAAAACAGAACTAACTGACCCATTTGGGGACTGTCACATTGGTCTCAAGCAAAGGAGTTGAGGTAACTGGACACAGGCTGAAAACAATTTTCCATTCCCCTTAGAGAGAGTATGCTTATATATAGCCCTATATTTTATTTTTAGTTTTTAAAAATTTTTTATAAGATTTGTTTTTAGGTAATCTCTACACTCAACATGGGGCTTGCACTCATGACCCTGAGATCAAGAGTCACACACTTCACTGACTGAGCCAGCTGGTCACCCTTATATACAGCCCTTCAAAACCTGCTATTTATCTCTAATATTTATCTCTAAATACTTCCTCACATTCATAAATTACAGATTTTTTTCATATTTCTAATTCTTACTACATTTAGGTATAGTTTAATGTAAAAAGAGTGCCACTGAACACTGTATTTCTGATTTAATTACTCTTCCACATTTAAGGTAATTCAAGCTGAAGTTATATATTTCAAATGATAAAATGTAAAATAATAAAAAAATCTGGAACCTTTCCACTCCACAGAGAGTAAAACCTCTCTGACTTTTGTTTTTGAAAATTGCCTTTAATCAAGGGCTAACCTAGGGCCTAAAATAGTTAGCTTTCCTGACAGGTTAAAATTACTTACTGATATTTATTTATTTTTCAAATTTTTATTTAAATTCCAGTTAGTTAACATAGAGTGTAACATTAGTTTCAGGAGTAGATTCTAGTGATTTATCACTTAAATACAACACCCAGTGCTCATCACAAGTGCCTTCCTTAATACCCATCACACATTTATCCTGTCCCCTTCCCACCTTCTCTCCTGTACCTCTCAGTTTATTCTTATTATCTGTTTTCTGGTTTGCCTCCCTTTCCGCCTTCCCTCTTATTCATCTGTTCTGTTTTTTTTTAATTCCACATATGATTGAAATCATACACTATTTGTCCTTCTCTGACTGACTTGTTTTGCTTAACATAATACTCTCTAGCTCCATCCATGTTGTTGCAAATGGCAAAACTTTGTTCTTTTTGCTGGCTGAGTAATAGTCCAGTGTGTGTGTGTGTGTGTGTGTGTGTGTGTGTGTGTGTGTGTGTGTGTACCACCTCTTCTTTATCCATTCATCAGTTAAAGGACATTTGGGTTCATTACATTGTTTGGCTATTGTTTCTTTTTTTTAAAGATTTTATTTATTTATTTGACACAGAGAGAGAGACTACAAGTAGGCAGAGAGGCAGGTAGAGAGAAACAGGGAGAGGAGGAAGCAGGCTCCCTGCTGAGCAGAGAGCCCGATGCGGGCCTCGATCCCAGGACGCTGAGATCATGACCTGAGCCGAAAGCAGAGGCTTTAACCCACTGAGCCACCCAGGCGCCCCATTGTTTGGCTATTGTTGATAATGTTACTATAAACATTGGGGTGCATGTATCCCTTTGAATTAGTATTTTTGTATCCTTTGGTTAAATACCTAGTAGTGCAATTGCTGGGTCATGAGGTAGTCCCATTTGTAATTTTTTGAGATACCTCCATACTATTTTCCACACTGGCTACACCAGTTTGCATTCCCACCAACAGTATAAGAGGGTTCTCCTTTCTCCCCATTCTCATCAACACCTGTTATTTCTTGTGTTGTTAATTTTAGCAATTCTAAGAGGTGTGATGTGGTATCCTGTAGTTTTGACTTGTATTTCCCTGATGGTGAATGATGCTGAGCATCTTTTCATGTGCTTGTTATCATCCACATGTATTTTTTTTGAAAATGTCTATTCGTGTCTTCTGCCCATTTTTAACTGAAGTATTTGTTTTTGAGTGGTGAGTTTGATAAATTCTTTATAGATTTGGATATTAACCATTTATCAAATATGTCATTTGAAAGTATCTTCTCCCATTCCATAGGTTGCCTTTTAATTCTGTTGATTCTTTCCTTCCCTGTGCAGGTCTTTTTATCCCAATTGTTCATTTTTGCTTTTGTTTCCCTTGCCTCAGGAAATGTATCTATTAGGAAGTTGCCATGGCCAATGCCAAAGAGGTTGCTGCCTGTGTTCTTTGGGATTTTGGTGGTTTTCTGTCTCACATTTAGGCTTTCATCCATATGGAATTTATTTTTGTGTGTATGGTGTAACAAAGTGGTCCAATTTCATTCTTCTGCATGTCGCTATCTAATTTCCTCAACACCATTTGTTGAAGAGACTGTCTTTTTTCCATTGGATATTCTTTCCAGCTTTGTTGAAGATTAGTTGACCATAGAGTTGTGAATCCATTTCCAGCTTTCTATTCTGTTCTGTTGATCCATGTAACTAACTATTTATGCCAGTACCAGACTGTCTTGATCACTACTGCTTTGTCATACAATTTGAAGTCTGGAATTGTGATGCCTCCAGCTTTGGTTTTCTTTTTCAAGATTGCTTTGGCTATTTGGGGTCTTTAATGGTTCCTTACAAATAAGGACCTTTTGTTCCAGCTCTGTGAAAAATGCTGGTGCTATTTTAGTAGGCATTGCATTAATTATGTAGAGTGCTTTGTGTAGTATAGACATTTTAACAAAATGTGTTCTTCCAATCCATGAGCATGGAATCTTTTTCCATTTCTCTGTGCCATCTTAATTTTCTTTCATAAATGTTTTATAGTTTTCAGAGTACAGATCTTTTACCTCTTTGGTTAAGTTTATTCCTAGCTATCTTATGTTTTTTGTACAATTGTAAATGGTTTCCTTGATTTCTCTTTCTGCTGTTTCATTATTGGTGTATAGAAATGCAACAGATTTGTGAACATTGATTTTTTTATCCTGAGACTTTACTGAATTCATGTAGTAGTGCTAGCAATTTTTTTGGTGGAGTCTTTTGGGTTTTCTATATAGAGTATAATGTGGCCTGAAAATAGTGAAAGTTTTGCTTCTTCCTTACTGCTTTGGATGCCTTTTATTTTATTTTATTATGTTTTTTCTGATTATTGAGGCTAACACTTCTAATACTATGTTAAATAAAAATGGTGAGAGAGAACATTCATGTCTTACTCCTGACCATAGACTAAAAGCTCTCACGTTTTCCCCACTGAAGATGATATTAGCTGTGTGTCTTTCCTATATAGCTTTTGTGATGTTGAGGTATTTACTCTCTATCCCTAGTTGTTTTTTTTTTATCAAGAGTGGATGCTGTATTTGTCAAATGTTTTTTCTGCATCTATTGAGGAGATGATATGGTTCTTATCTTTTATTAATGTGCTATGTCACATGATTTGTGAATTTTGAACCATCCAACCTGATTTTGTTGAATGATTCTTTTAATATCCTGTTGGATTCAATTTGCAGTACTTTATTGATAATTTTTGAATCCAGTTTGATCATGCATATTGCTCTGCAATTCTCCTTTTTATTGGAGACTTGTCTGGTTTTGGAATTGGGATAATGTTGATCTCGTAGAATGAGTTTGGAAGCTTTCCTTCCTTTTCTATTTTTGGGAACAATTTGAAAATAATATGTATTGGGCGCCTGGGTGGCTCAGTGGGTTAAAGCCTCTGCCTTCGGCTCAGGACATGATCTCAGCGTCCTGGGATCGAGGCCCGCATCGGGCTCTCTGCTCAGCAGGGAGCCTGCTTCCTCCTCTCCCTGTCTCTCTGCCTGCCTCTCTGCCTACTTGTAATCTCTCTCTCTGTGTCAAATAAATAAATAAAATCTTTAAAAAAAAAAAAAAAGAAAATAATATGTATTAACTCTTCTTTAAATAGCTGGTAGAATTCCCCTGGGAAGCCATTTGACCCTGGACTTTCGTTTGTTGGAAGATTTTTGATTATTGATTCATTTTTCTGCTGGTTTCAGTCTGTTCATTTTTTCTTTCTCCCCGTTTCAGCTTTGGTAGTTCATATCTTCTTGGAATTTATCCATTTGTTCCAGGTTGTCCAATTTGTTACATATAATTTTTCATAATATTCTCTTATAAGTGTATTTCTGTGGTGTTCGTTGTTATTACTCCTCATTTCCTTGTGGTTTGTTTTATTTGAGTCCATTCTCTTTTCTTTTTGGTAATTCTGTTAAGTGGTTTATCAAGTTGATTAATTTTTTCAAAGAACTAGCTTTTGGTTTCATTGATGTGTTTTGCTGTTTGTTGTTTGTTTCTGTATCATTTGTTTCTGCTCTAATATTTATTATGTCCTTTCTTCTGCAATTTTTATGCTTCATCTGTTGTTTTTCTAGCTTCTTTAGGTGTAGAGTCAGGTTGTTTATTTGATACTTTTCTTGCTTCTTGAGGTAAGCCTGTATTACTATATACTTCCTTGTTGTGATCACTTTTACTGAATCTCAAAGGTTTTGGACCATCACGGTTTCATTTTATTTTGTTTCCATGTATTTTTTTTAATTTCTTATTTAATTTTCTGCTTGACACATTCATTCTTTAGTAGGATGTTCTTTAACATCCATGTATTTGTGATCTTTCCAATCTTTTCTTGTGGTTGACTTCAAGTTTCATAGTCTTGTGGTCTGAAAATACGCTTGGCATGATCTTAGTCTTTCTGTATTTTTTGTGGCCTGATTTGTGACCTGGTATGTGATCTATTCTGAAAAATGTCCCATGTGCACTGAAAAGAATGTGCATTTTGCTGCTTTAGGATACAATATTTTGACTACATCTGTTAAGTCCATCTGGTGTAGTATATCATTCAAAGTCATTCTTTGCTTGTTGATTTTTTGCTTAGGTGATATGGCCATTGATGTATGTGGGGTGTTAAGTTTCCCTCCTATTATTGTACTATCAATGAGTTCCTTTATGTTTGTTCTTGTTTTCTATATTTGGGTGCTCCCAAGTTAGAGGCATAAATATTTAAAAACATGAGATTTCTTGTTGCATATTCCCTTTTGTTATGATATAGTGTCTTTCTTCATCTCTTGTTGTATTATTTTGTTCAAAATTTAATTTGTCTGGGGCGCCTGGGTGGCTCAGTGGGTTAAAGCCTCTGCTTTCGGCTCAGGTCATGATCTCAGCGTCCTGGGATCGAGGCCCGCATCGGGCTCTCTGCTCAGCAGGGAGCCTGCTTCCTCCTCTCCCTGTCTCTCTGCCTGCCTCTCTGCCTACTTGTAATCTCTCTCTCTGTGTGTCAAATAAATAAATGAAATTTAAAAAAAAAATTAATTTGTCTGATAAAAATATTGCTAATCCAGCTTTCTTTTGACACCCATTTGCATGATAAATTGTTCTCTATCCCCTCAGTTCCAGTCTGCAGGTCAAGTGTCTTTAAGTTTAAAGTGAGTCTCTTACAGAGTATATGGATGGATCTTGGTTATTTTTTTTTCCCTTTCTGATACCATATGTCTTTGACTGGATCATTTAATTCATTTACCTTTAGAGTAATTATTGATAGATATGAGTTTAGTTCTGTTGTATTATATGCTAAGCTGTTGTTTCTGGAGATTTTCTCTGTTCCATTCTAGTCTTTGTCACTTTTGGTCTTTCTTTCCCACTCAAAGATTTCTTTTTAATATTTCTTGTAGGGGTGGTATAGTGGTCATTAACTCCTTTAGTTTTTGTTCATCTGGGCAATGCTTTATCTTTCCTTCTATTCTGAATGATGTTTGCTGAGATTAATAAAAATCTCTCAGCCCAAGCTCCACTTTGAATCAGTATGTGACCCCAACAAGAAAATTCACCTCTCCGTGCTGCTCTTTCATCATCTGTGAAATGGGTATGAAAATAGTGATTTGACACATGGAATTACTGTGAAAAATTACTGCAAAGCACTTGAAAAAATATGAAGTGTTATATAAATTACTGCTAACTGTGATATTCATACTACATGTGGATATCCTATGAAAAATTATATGTTCGGGCGCCTGGGTGGCTCAGTGGTTAGAGCCTCTGCCTTCGGCTCGGGTCATGATCTCAGGGTCCTGGGATCGAGGCCCGCGTCGGGCTCCCTGCTCAGCGGGGAGCCTGCTTCCTCCTCTCTCTCTGCCTGACTCTCTGCCTACTTGTGATCGCTCCCTATGTATCAAATAAATAAATAAAATCTTAAAAAAATTATATGTTCAAAAGTGCTATAAGTATATTATTGAGAAAGTCTAGTGAAAACTTATGGTGGATACCCTTAACAGAGCTAAGTTAACTTTTTTAACCACAGGTATTTATTAATAGCAATACCCATGCATTAAATGAAAAAGTTTCTTTAAAAATGGTAGAAATATCAGGAATGCCTGTGTGGCTGAGTTCCTTAAGTGTTGAACTCTTGATCTCACCTCAGGTCTTGATCTTAGGGTCATAAGTTCAAGCTTTTTGTTTTGGTCTACACTGGGCATGAAGCCTACTAAAAAATGATAAAAATGTGAGATTGGAACAAGTGAGGAATAGAAACCTAAATTTTGCCGCTTTGGATTACATTGATTCAGTGTTTTCAACAGACTTTAAAGATAATGCTAATCACTACAAATGTACAGTCAGTGCATCACTGTGTCTTGCCTCTTTTCTGGAATAAGAACAAAAATGGTTGGTAAAAAATGGAAGAATCCCAGATACTATCAAGGTTTCTATCTTCCTTTACTCATAATTAATAGGTAAGCTTTATCCTTAGTTTCTAACTTTGCCACTTTTTACTTTTTGGACTAGATAGTCCTTTGTTGTTGAGGATTGTTCTGTGCACTGTAGGCTGTTTAGCAACATTCCCTGGACTCGACCCACTAGGTACTATTACCACTTTTCACCTTTATTATAGACAAAACTGTCTCCAGACATTGCCAAATATCCTATGGGAATGGAGGAGGGGATCACTTTTTTTTGAGAACTGCGGTCTTAAGTCAATGATATTTAACCAGAATATCTCAGGGGATATTAAATAAATAAAATGTTTTTATGTTTGTTTAAGGAGATGAGGATGGGCCATAAAAAGGAAGCACTGTTTAAATGGTAAACAAATTCTGACCTGTGATTATAGTCTGTGAATAGGTCTTTATTTCCATGCCCCTTTCTTTTCTATTACAATAGTTGCAATGTACCTTCTTCTTTTCTTATTTCCCAAATAAAGCAAACTGCTGGAAGTTCTGTGAGTATCAATAACTGAGTTTTTGGGTTATGTCAATCACAGCACCATACCCAAAGCAAGATACCTTCATTTTTTCTTTTGAATATTTTTTTTATTTTTTTGACAGAGAGAGAGAAATCACAAGTAGGCAGAGAGGCAGGCAGAGAGAGAGGAGGAAGCAGGCTCCCTGCTGAGCAGGGAGCCTGATGTGGGGCTCGATCCCAGGACCCTGAGATCATGACCTGAGTGGAAGGCAGAAGCTTTAACCCACTGAGCCACCCAGGCACCCCAGCAAGATCCCTTCAGACACCATACTTTATTCTCATGGACATACCACAAGTTTTAGCCTACTTTCTTTCATTATCAACAAGACCCTCGTTATCAATCCTCTCTTTTGCCCCTCAGTGTTTCAGAAAGACTAGAAAACAGTTATTTAAACCATGTCACATGTCTCCTGTAGTTGGCCCTGAGTCCTGTAGCTCCCTGAGGAGATTTTGTAGAATATCATATAAGAAAAGACAGATAATCTTTTAGACAGATATATAGGTCATGTCACAAAAGCTATTTCATTTCCAGTCTCAGCATGGTTGTAATTATGAAGTAATAGTGTATCAATTGAAGTGAAAGAATTTCATCGTCAACTTTCATCTTTTTATATTTCAATATTATAAGATTAGATTTCATGATGCTAAAGCAAACAAACATAAGAATGGAGTGGATCTATTTGTGTGTGTGTGTGTGTGTGTGTGTGTATTGTAATCAAAATGCCAATGTACTCAAGCACCATTGGGTTAATAAAGAAAGAGGTAGCAAGTATTGTTCTCTCTGTCATTAAGGCCAAGGGTCTGTTGACATTATCACTATATATGTTTCTGCTTTATTTTTCACAATTTTAATGAGATGAAAATTTACATAGCATAAAACTCACCCTTTTAAATGGTACAATTCAGTAGTTTTCAGTATATTCACAGATTTTCATGGCAATCATTATTATCTAATACCAGAATATTTTCATCAGCCCAAAATGAAACTTCATATTCTTAACCAGTCATTCCCCATTTCCCTCTCTTATCTCCTGACAACTACTAATATGTTTTCTATATTTATAAATTTACCTATTCTTGACAATTCACATTAATGGAATCATACAATACATGTAAATTATCCATTCATACAGTGAAGCTCTACCACATGCAACTATCAAACTCTTTTCCACAGTAGCTGTATAATTTTACATTCCCATTATCCATATATGAGGGTTCTAATTTTTCCATACACTCCCTTACAATTATTATTTTCTGTTTTCCTTTTTTATTTTAGCCATGCTGATAGGTATGAAGTGGTATCTCATTGTGATTTTGGTTTGCATTGCTTAATATCAAATGTTGTTGAGAATCTTTTCATGTACTTAATGGTCATTTGTAAATCTTCATAGAAATATTTATTCAAATCCTCCACCTATTTTTTAATTAGAGTATATGTCTTTTTATTGTTAAGGTATAAAATTTCTTTACATATTCCAGGGGCACCTGGGTGGTACAGTCAGTTAAGTGTTCCACTCTTGGTTTCATCTCAGGTCATGATCACAGGCTATGAAATTGAACACTGCATCAGGCTCCATGCTCAGTGCAGAGTCGGCTTGAATTTCTCTCTCCCTCTACCTCTGTCCCACCCACTCATGCTCTCTTTCTTTCTCTCTCTATGATAAATAAATAAATAATAAAGCTTTAAAAAAAGTTCTTTATATATTCTATTTTTTTATTTTTTAAAGATTTTTTTTATTTATTTGACAGAAAGAGAGATTACAAGTAGGCAGAAAAGCAGGCAGAGGAGGAAGCAGGCTCTGTGCTGAGCAGGGAGCCCCATGTGGGTCTCGATCCCAGGACCCTGAGATCATGACCTGAGCCGAAAGCAGAGGCTTTAACCCACTGAGCCACCCAGGTGCCCTATATATTCTTGATAATATGCACTTACCAGATAACTGACTTGAAAATACCTTTTGCATTCCGTGTGTTGCCTTTTCACTTCCTTGATTGTGTCTTTATTTATTTATTTATTTATTTATTTATTTATTTATTTACTTTGACAGAGACAGATTACAAGTAGGCAGACAGGCAGGCAGAGAGAGAGGATGAAGCAGGCTCCCTGCTGAGCAGAGAGCCCGATGAGGGCCTCGATCCCAGGACCTTGAGATCATGACCTGAGCTGAAGGCAGTGGCTTTAACACACTGAGCCACCCAGGAGCCCCCTTGATTGTGTCCTTGAAGAAAAAATTTTCTTTCTGAAATTTTGATGATGTCCAATTAATATTTTGCATAGGAGTAAAATTCCAACTTCATTCTTTTGCACATGGATATCCAGTTGTTCCAGCACCATTATTTCAAAAGACTATTATATTTCATTTGATTTTCTTGGTCAACAAATATTACAATAAATCATAATTAATTTTAAAATATACAAGGGTTTAGAGAGTTTGTGTTTTGTTCCATTGATCTATGTATCTATCCTCATGCCAGTGCCACACTATCTTGACTTCTCTAGCTCTATACTACAATAAATGAAGTGTGAATCCTCGAACTTTGTTCTTCTTTTCCAAAATAGGCTATTTTAATCCCTTTGCATTTCAATATGAATTTAAGGATTTGCTTTTCACTTTCTTTTTTTATTATTTTATTTTTACGTTTTTAAAGATTATTTATTTATTTATTTATTTGAGAGAGAGAGAGAGAGATCAAAAGTAGGCTGAGAGGTATGCAGAGAGAGAGGAGGTAGCAGGCTCCCGGCTGAGCAGGGAGCCTGATGCGGGCCTCGATCCCAGGACCCTGAGATCATGACCTGAGCTGAAGGCAGAGGCTTTAACCCACTGAGCCACCCAGGAGCCCTGCTCGTCACTTTCTAATAAAAAAGCCACTTGGTATTTTGTTAGGAATTTTATTTAATCTACATATCCATATGGCAATTGTTGCTATCTTGATAATATTGAATATTCTGATCTATGAGCATGACATATCTTTCCATTTCTTAAATCTTTCATTTTTTTTTCAGCAATGTTTGGTAAGTATCATTGTACAGGTCTCATACTGCTTCTGCTAATATTTCACCTAAGTATTTTAATTTTTGATAATGTCGTGAATGGAATTGTTTTCTTAAATATCATTTTAGATTTTTAATTGAAACTACACCAAATGCAGTTGAATTTTTATGTTGATCTTTTATCCTGTTATTTTTTTGTACTTGTTTATTACTCAGTGGCTTTTTGGTTCAGTCTTTGAGATTTTCTACATACAGGAATATAATGTATTAAATGCTATTTTTATGAAAGTAAAACTTGCATTCTTCTAGCAAAGAGGAAAAGAAAAATGGAACTCCGTATTTCATAAAATATTGGAGAAGCCTATTGTTTTTTGAAAGTTAAATATATTCCTACATGTTTTGTAAATACAAATTATGTTTATGTTTTTAGAATATTCAATAGTGACTGATCCTCTCATATTATCTGTCTGGCTCTTTAATTTTGCTTGTGATTACTATGTAAATTAAACCCAGATAACTTTTCTTAATTTAAATTTTAGTTAATATACAGTGCAATATTGATTTCTAGAGTAGAATTCAGTGATTCATCACTTACATACAACACCCCATGTTCATCATAAGTGCCCTCTTTAATACCCATCACCCATCTAGCCCATCCCTGCTCCACCTTCCTCCATCAAACCTGTTTGTTCTCTGTTGTTAAGAGTCCCTCATGGCTTGTTCCCTTCTCTTCTTTCTTTCTCCCACCCCATATGTTCATCTGTGTTCTTTTTAAATTTTACATATGAAAGAGATCATGTTATTTGTCTTCCTCTGACTTATTTCACATAGCATAATACACTCTAGCTCCATCCATGTCATTGCAAATGGCAGGATTTCATTTTTGATGGCTAAGTAATATTCTAGTGTGTGTGTGTGGGTGGGTGTGTGAATATATAAATAAAAATATATATTTATATATAACATCTTCTTTATCCATTCATCAGATGATGGACTCTTGGGCTGTTTCCACCATTTGGATATTGTTGATAATGCTGCCAGAAACATCAACGTGCATGTGCTCCTTCAAATCTGTATTTTTCTATCCTTTGTTTAAATCCCTAGTAGCGCGATTGCTGGATCATAGGTTAGTTCTACTTTTAACTCTGTAGGAACCTCCATGCTGTTTTCCAGAGTGGCTGCACCAGTTCACATTTCCACCAACATTGCAAGAGGGTTCCCATTTATCCTCATCCTTGCCAACACCTGTTGTTTCTTGTGTTGTTAATTTTAGCCATCCTGACAGGGGTGAGGTGGTATCTCATTGTGGTTGTGATTTGTATTTCCCTGATGATTGATGTTGAGCATATTTTCATGTGTCTGTTAGCCATCGGGATGTCTTCTTTGGAAAAAAATGTCTGTTCATGTCTTCTGCCCATTTCTTAACTGGATTATTTTTTATGGTTTGTTGCATTTGTTAAGTTATTTATACACTTATTCTTTATACTAATCCTGTATTAAATAAGTCATTTGCAAATATTATCTCCCATTCTACTGGCTGCATTTTAGTTTTGTTGTTTCCTTCACTGTGCAGAAGCTTTTATTTTGATGAAGTTCCAATAGTTCATTTTTGCCTTTTTTCCCCTTCCTCCAGCAACACGTCTCGTAAGAAATTGCTATGGCCGAGTTCAATGAGGTTTCTTCCTGTGTTCTCCTCTAGGATTTTGATGGTTTCCTCTCTCACATTTAGGTCTTTCATCCATTTGAAATTTCTTTTTTGTGTATAGTGTAAGAAAATGGTCCAATTTCATTCTTCTACATGTTGTTGTCCTGTTTTCTCAACACCATTTGTTGAAGAGATTGTCTTTTTCCCACTGGATATTTTTCCTGCTTTGTCAAAGATTAGTTGTCCATATAGTTGTGTGTCCATTTCTGGGTTTTTTATTCTGTGGTTCCTTTTTTATATGGTATTTATGATATTGATGTATGTTCCATCTATCCCTACTTTGTTGAGGGTTTTTATGAAGAAAGGATGCTGTATTTTGTCAAATGCATTTTCTGCATTTATTGTAGAGTCAGATAATTTGAGCTCATGTCTTGGTTCTATTATGTAATAGCTATGCATCTTTAATAAACTATTCTTTTGAACATCTTTTTTGAACATAAAATATTCTTTTTTGGACATCTGTATGAGTCTTAATCAGCTTAAGCTCCTATAACAAAGTATCATAGGCTAAATGGCTTAAAAATTATTTCTCAGAGTTCTAGAGGTTGGGGAATCCAACATTAAGGTGACCAGACATTCAGTGCCTGGTGAGAGCTTGTTTCCTAGCTTGTAAACAACCACATTTTCTTTGTGTATTCACATAGTCTGTCTTCAGTGCTTGTGCATGGAGAGGAAGATGTACTTATTTTCTTTCTCATATAAGAACACTAATCCCATCATGAATGTTCTACCTTCATGAACTTATCTAAACTTAATTACCTCCCAAAGGTGCCACTTGCAAATATCATCATGCTGGGGATTAGGACTTCATCATGAATGGGGGTGGAGGCGTGTGACATGAACATTCAGTTCATAACAGTATCCTTGGGGCGCCTGGGTGGCTCAGTGGGTTAAAGCCTCTGCTTTCGGCTCAGGTCATGATCTCAGCATCCTGGTATCGAGGCTCGCATTGGGCTCTCTGCTCAGTGGGGAGCCTGCTTCCTCCTCTCTCTCTGCCTGCCTGTCTGCCTACTTGTAATCTCTCTCTCTCTGTGTCAAATAAATAAATAAAATCTTTTAAAAAAATAACAGTATCCTTGCCTATAAAATGGGACTATTAATACCATACATACCATAGAGTTATTGTGAGAATGAAATAAGATGAAACATATATTAAAGTGTTTTATTAAGTTTCAAGTATTATGGAAATCTTGATTGTTATTTTTCAAACTGATGGTCATTCAACTTAACAGCATGTGGTAATAAAACAAAATTCCAATTCTTTAGCTCATTATTTCTAGTGTCTGTACCAAAAATAAGACTGTGTGTTCAATGAGCCACATATCCTAGCATATGTGTAATCTTACAAATCCAGTGTAAATGTTTTTATCTCCTATAGAATGAAAGTATTATTATCATCTTAAGTGATAATATTAATCAACTTCCATCAACAGCAAATAAATTAGAGAGGGAACTCCAATGCCTTATCAACAGTAAGAGTACTTGATCAGGGAATGCTATATAAATCTTGCCTTTGAAATGAACATTCATTAAACTTGAATTCTTTATTCACTTCCTTATGCAAGACTTACAGATTTCAATTTCTTATACAGTTCATAAATAAGCATATTTTAAATGATTGATAATTGATGACTTTCAATATTAAAGTACTTTTCTCAATATATAATACAATTGTAGAGACTTAAATATGTATGTAGAACATGATAGTAGTTACTCAACTGTGTAACTTCTTAAAACAGTATCTGTTATAAGAGAAACATCTGTTATGAGAATATTATCTGTTGTAAACAGAGCATTAGTCTGTTATTAATTTTCTTACAATACGGATATTGTATATGTTGTGTAATAAAATATAACAAGAATATGACCAAGTAGTCGTATAGTATTGTTTGTGTTTGGTATAGATTACACCTTCTAAAATAGAATTCCAAGCCAAGAGACAATACTTTCTGATTTTTGAACTATAATTGAAATACAATATTATATTAGTTTGAGCTGTACATCATTGTGATTTGACACTTTTATACATTACAAAATTATCACCCTTTGTTACTATACAAAGTTATTGCAATATTGTTGAATATACTCCGTATGCTTACATTACATCCCCATGACTTATTTTATAACTTAAAGGTTTGTACATCTTAATCCCCTTCAACTATTTTGTACCTCCCCCAACCCCTCACTCCTCTGACACCCACCAGTTTGTTCTCTGTATCTATGAGCCTGTTTGCTCTGTTTTGTTATTTTGTTTTGATTTTTAGATTTTACATATAAGTGAAATTATATGTAGCTGACTTATTTCACTTACCATAATAGCCTCCAGGTGTACCAATGTTGTCACAAGTGACAAGATTTCATTTTTTATGGCTGAATAATATTCCAAAAACACATCTACACACACACACACACACACACACACACACACACACACACCACATCTTTATCCATTCATCTATTAGTGGACACTTAGGCTGCTTCTATATCTTGCAATAGTGCTGCAATGAAATAAGAGCACATATATCTTTTTGAATTAGTGTTTTTTTTTCCCATTTGAATACCCAGAAGTGTAATTGCTGGATTGTACAACAGTTTATTTTTTTTAGGAATCTCTATACTTTTTTCCCATAGCGCCTACATCAATTTATATTACTCCCAAAAATGCAGTAAGTTTCCCTTTACTCCACCTCCTTGTCAACACCTGTTATTTCTTGTCTTCTTTTTTACTTATTATATGATTTCATTTATATATACTTTATAAATCTGTCTTTTTGGTAATAGTCATTTTGATAGATGTGAGATAATATCCCATTGGGGTCTTGATTTGTATTTCCTGATAACTAGTGATGATGAGCATCATTTCATGTGTTTGTCGGGAAGCCGTATGACATTTTTGGGAAAAAATATTTATTCATTTATTATTTTTATGGTTTCAGCCCTCTTCCAATTTTTAATCAGTTTGTTGTTATGTTATTGTTATTAATGAGTTGTATGAATGCTTTTTAAAAAAAATGTATTTATTGATTTTACAGAGAGAGAGAACACAATCAGGGGAAGCAGCAGATGGAGAGGGAGAAGCAGGCTCTTCACTAAGCAGGGAACCCACCGCAGGACTTGATCCCAGGACCCTGGGTTCATGACCTGAAGTGAAGACAGATGCTTAACCAACTGAGCCACCTAAGTGCCACTGTATGAGTATTTATATATATTTAGTATATAAATTTCTTCTCAGATACAGTGTTTGTAAGTATCTCCTTCCATTTAGTAGGTTGACTTTTTGTTTTGTTGATGGATTCTTTTGTTGTGCAGAAGCTTTTTAGTTCGATGTAGTCTCATTTGTTTATTTCTGCTTGTGTTGCTCTTGCCTGAGGGGACATATCTAAAAAATACTACTAAGATCAATGTCAAAGAGTTTACTCTCTATTCTTCCAGGAGTTTTATGGTTTCAGGTCTTACATTTAAGTCTTCAGTCCATTTTAAGTTTATATTTGAATATGGTGTAAGAATATTCATTCTTTTGCATGCAACTGTCCAGTCTTTCCAACACCATTTGTTGAAGAAGTTGTCCTTTCCCCTACTGCATATTTTTATTTCCTTTGTCGTAGAATAATTTACCATATAAATGGGAGTTTATTTCTGGGCTCTCTATTCTCTTCTATTGAACTATATGTCTGTTTTTTATGTAAGTACCATGTTGTTTCAATTACCATAGCTTTGTAATATAGTGCAAAATCGGAGACTGTAATACCCCTGGCTTTGTTCTTTCTGAAGTTTGTTTTTTGCTATTTGAGGTCTTTTGTGGTTCTATACAATTTTGGGATTATCTGTTTTAGCTCTGTGAAAAATACCATTGTTATTTTGATAAGGACAACACTGAATTTGTAGATTGCTATGGCTAGTGTGAACATTTTTAACTACATTAATTCTTCCAATCCACAAGCATGGTATATCCTTCCATTTATTTGTGTTGTTATCAATTTCTTATCAATGTCTTATAGTTTTCAAAGTATAGGTCTTTCATTGTTTGGTTAAATTTATTGCAAGACATTTTGTTATTTTTGATATAATTCTAAATAGGATTGTTTTCTTAATTTATCTTTCTCATAGTTTTTATTTTACTTTATTTTATTTATTTGATACAGAGAGAGACACAGCGAGAGAGGGGACATAAGCAGGGGAAGTGGGAGAGGTAGAAGCAGGCTTTCTGCTAAGCAGGGAGCCCAATGAGGGGCTTGATACCAGGACTCTGGGATCATGACCTGAGCCAAAGGCAGACACTTAATGACTGAGCCATCCAGGTGCCCTGTGATAATTTGTTTTTAATGTATAAGAAATGCAACAGATTTCTGTATATTAATTTTGTGTCTTGCAACTTTATTGAATTAATTTATTATTTCTAATATTTTTCTTTTTTTTTTTTGTAGAGTGCTTAGGAATTTCATCTGCAAATGTGACCGTTTTATTTCTTCCTTTCAAATTTGGATGTCTTTATTTTACTTCCCCAATTGCTGTGGTTAGGACTACTGATACTATATTAAATAAAAGTGGCAAGAATGGGAATCTTTGTCTTGTTCCTGATGTTAGAGGGAAAACTTTCAGCTTTTCACTATTGAGTATGATGTTAGCTGTGAATTTGTCATATGTGGCTTTTATTATGTTGAGGTATGCTCCTTCTATACCCACTTTTGAGAGTTTTTTTCCCTAAATAGATGTGGAATTTTGTCAAATGCTTTTTCTGCATCTACTTTGATGATCATATGATTTTATTCTTTGTTTTGTTAATGTGGTATAGCATATTGATTGATTTGTGATGTTAAACCATCCTTGCATCACTGAAATAAATCCCACTTGCTCATGGTGTATGATCATTCTAATGTTCAATTCTGTGTGCCAATATTTTTCTGAAAATTTTTGTATTTATGTTAATCATGGATATTGACATGTATTTTTTTTTTTTGTATAGTCTTTGTGTGGTTTTGGTATCAGGATAATGAGAGCCTCATGAAAGGAATTTGGAAGTGTTCTTTCCTTTTTATTTTTATTTTTTTGGAGTAAAATTTAAGAAAGATAGATATTAATTCTTATTTAAATATTTGATAGAATTCACCTGTGAAACAATCTGAACCTGGGCTTTTATTCGTTGGGTGATTTTTGGTTACTGATTTAATTTCATTACTACTAATTGGTTGATGCAGATTTTCACTTTCTTCCTGATTCAGTCTTGGAAGATTGTATGTTACCAAGAATATTTCTATTTATTCTAGGTTGCCTTATTTGTTGACATATAATTGTTTATAGTCTCTTCTGATACTTTATATCCTTGTGTTATCAGTTATAATTTCTACTCTTTAATTTTTTATTTTATTTGGGATTTCTCTCTTTTTTTCTGATGAGTTTAACTAAATGTTTGTTGATTCTGTTTATCTTTTCAAAGAACCATCCCTTAGTTTCATTGATCTTTTCTACTAAGTTTTTATTATTGTTCTCTTGCATTTATTTTACACTTTGATCTTTATTTTCTTCCTTCTACTAACTTTAAGCTTTGTTCTTTTTTTCTAGTTCCTTTAAATGTAAAGTTAGATTAATTTATTTTTCTTGTTTCTTAAGATAGGCCTGTATTGCTATGGACTTCCCTCTTAGAACTGTTTTTGGAACAGTTCCCAAAGATTTTGGAACATTGGGTTTCCATTTTCAATTGTCTCAAAATATTTTTTTATTTTATTCTTTGATTTCTTTATTGACTCATTGATTATTTAATAGCATGTTGTTTAGTCTCCACATGCTTGTGGTTTTTTCTACATTTTTTTAAAGATTTTATTTATTCATTCATTCATTTATTCATTTTGAGAGAGAGAGAGAGCACGAACAGGGGGTAAGGGTGGAGTGAGAGGAAGAAGCAGACTCCACACTGTGCAGGGAACCTGATGAGGTACTTAATCCCAGGACCCTGGGATCATGACCTTAGCCAAAGGCAGATACTTAACCAGCTAGGTCACACAGGTGCCCCTCCACTTTTTTTCCCCTATAATTGATTTCTACTTTTATATGATTACAATTCAAAAAGATGTTTGATATTAGTTCAATGTTAAATTTATTGAGGCATATTTGTGGCCAAGCATTTGATCTGTCCTGGGTCACACCAAATTACACCTATTCATAGAATTATTCCTCCTGATAGAGTACTGAGGACAGACTAAACAGCTTCTGAGCAACCAAAGATAGATAGAATGGCAAAAGAGAACAGTAAAGAGAGATGGAGACATGATAACAAGGGAAACCCCCATCCCCAATGCTATGTAGAGAGGAATAACACTAAGGGACCAGAACAAATTCCTGTGCCCTTAAGCACAGAGAAAAGCCATAGCATATAAAAGAGACAACACTAACACTCTTCCAAACAGTGGTGGAGCTGTGAGAACACTCTGTAGGTCAGAGAGACTAGGGAATGATATGGTTTACATTCCCACTCCACCTTATAAGCTCAGTCAAGAGCAGAGCCTGGGCACAATAACTCATGAGTTTGATCATCACAGCATGTTTGTGACTACAGCAAGTCCGTGTCTGCAAGACCACACCAGCCCCCTGCATGGGATGTGAAAAAAAAAGCCACAGTTTAAAAGGGCCAAGGAGGGCGCCTGGGTGGCTCAGTGGGTTAAAGCCTCTGCTTTCGGCTCAGGTCATGATCTCAGCGTCCTGGGATCAAGGCCTGCATCAGGCTCTCTGCTCAGCAGGAAGCCTGCTTCCTCCTCTCCCTGTCTCTCTGCCTGCCTCTCTGCCTACTTGTAATCTCTCTCTCTCTCTGTCAAATAAATAAATAAAACCTTTAAAAAAAGGGGGGACAAGCAACCATGGGAATTCTCTCTCCCCCTCCATCTTAAGAGCCCATACTGAAACAGGTTCTGGATACCATAACTGGCAGTCCAGTCACCATAACTGGAGAGTCTCATCATCATGGCAAACTAGCAATCTTAGTAAGCTGAGGGTCCACAAATAGTACCAGCCCAAGCCATACTGGGACATCAAAAAAAAAGTTATTTATTTAATATAGTACTGGAAGTTCTAGCCACAGCAATATGACAGGTAAAATAAAAGAAATTCACATTGGTAAGGAAGATGTTAAATTTTCATTATTTACATATGACATGAACCTATACATAGAAAATCCTAAAGATGCCACCAAAAAACAACTAGAAATAGGGCGCCTGGGTGGCTCAGTGGGTTAAAGCCGCTGCCTTCGGCTCAGGTCATGATCCCAGGGTCCTGGGATCGAGGCCCGCATCGGGCTCTCTGCTCAGCAGGGAGCCTGCTTCCTCCTCTCTCCTCTCTCTCTGCCTGCCTCTCTGCCTACTTGTAATCTCTCTCTCTGTGTCAAATGAATAAATAAAATCTTTAAAAAAAAAAAAAAAAAAAAAAAACAACTAGAAATAATAAATGAATTCAGTACAGTTGCAGGATACAAAATTAATGTTCAGAAATCAGTAGCATTGCTATACCCTCATTACAAAGCAGCAGAAAGAGAAAATCAGAAAACAACACCATTTATAATTGCCTCAAAAAAATGAAACATCTAGGAACAAACTTAAGCTAAGGGTTTAAGACCCATACTCTGAAAACTAAAAAAACACTAATGAAAGATACTGAAGATGACAAAAACAAATGAAAAGATAATCTGTTCTCATGGATTGGAAGAATCAATAATGTTAAAATGTCCATATCACACCAAGCAATCTACAGGATTACTTCAATTCCTATCAAAATACTGACAATATTTATAACAGAACTAGAAAAAATAATCCTTAATATGTATGGAGCCCCAAAAGACCCCATATAAACAAAGCAATCTTGAGAAAAAAAGCTGGAAATATAAAAATTCCAGATTTTAAAATATACTACAAAGCTGTAATAATCAAAATATTATCATACTGTCTCAAAAGTAGCCACATAGATCAATGGAACAGAATAGAGAACCAGAAGTAAACCCACACTTAGATGGTCAGTTAATCTACAACAAAGGAAGCAAGAAAACATAATGGGAGAAAGACAATCCCTTCAAAAAATAGTGCTGTTGGGCGCCTGGGTGGCTCAATGGGTTAAAGCCTCTGCTTTCGGCTCAGGTCATGATCTCAGGGTCCTGGGATCGAGGCCCGCATTGGGCTCCCTGCTCAGCGGGGAGCCTGCTTCCCCCTCTCTCTCTCTCTGCCTGCCTCTCTGCCTCCTTGTGATCTCTCTCCCTCTGTGAAATAAATAAATAAAAAATCTTTAAAAAAAAAATAGTGCTGTTAAACTGAAATGCTACACTTAGAATAATGAAATTGGAGCACTTTCTAATACCATGCACAAAAATAAGCTCAAAATGGATTCGAGACCTAAATGTGAGATCTGAAACCTTAAAAATCCTTAAAACACAGGCAGTAATTTCTCTGACATTGGCTGCAGAATTATTTTTCTATGTATGTGTCTTAAGGCAAGAGAAACAACAGAGAAATTAACTATTGTGATGCATCGAATAAAACCCTTCTGCACAACAAAAGAAACCATCAAAAAACCCAAAAAGACAACCTACTGAAAGGAAGAAAACATTTGCAAATGATATATCCAATAAGGGGTTAATATCCAAAATATATTAAAAACTTATACAACTCAAGACCAAATTAAAACAAACACCTGTATATCTTTTTGAAAAGTGTCTATTCATGTCATCTTCCCATTTTTTAGTTGGTTTATTTGTGTTTTGTTTTGTTTTGTTTTGTTTTTTGGTAGTTGAATTTTATAAGTTCTTTATATATTTTGGATACTAAGCCTTTATCAGATATGTCATTTACAAACAACTTCTCCCATTCCAAAGGTTGCCTTTTGGTTTTGTTGGTTGTCTCCTTTATTCTAGAGAAGATTTTTATTTTGGTAAAGTTCTAAGTTTATTTTTACTTTTATTTCCTTTGACTCAAGAGAAATATCTAGAAAGAAGTTGCTACAGCCAAACCCAAAGAGGTTAAAGCCTGCATTCTTTTCTAGGATTTTTTTTTTTTTTTTTTTTTTTTTTTTTTTTAAGATTTTTATTTATTTATTTCACAGAGGGAGAGAGATCACAAGGAGGCAGAGAGGCAGGCAGAGAGAGAGAGGGGGAAGCAGGCTCCCCGCTGAGCAGAGAGCCCGATGCGGGCCTCGATCCCAGGACCCTGAGATCATGACCTGAGCCGAAAGCAGAGGCTTTAACCCACTGAGCCACCCAGGCGCCCCTTTTCTAGGATTTTAACCTGTTTCACATTTAGGTCTTTAATCCATTTGGAGTTTATTTTTTTGTATGGTATAATGAAGTTATCCATTTTCATTCTTACCCATGTTGCTGTCCAGTTAGAGATGTTCAACATCACTCATCATCAGGGGAATACAAATAAAAAATACAATGAGTGGGCATCTGGATGCTCAGTTGGTTAAGTATTTGCCTTATGTTGGGGTTAATGTAGAGCATGAAATCAGCCATAATACCTGGCTTGCTAAAATGTAACACAGAGGCCAGCTGGGGGCAAGGGAGGATTTCAGAGAAGGGCATAGGCCTTTGGAATGCCGAGACCTGTGTGACCACTCTGCTGTTGGAATGCCATGGGGAGTTACCTTCCCAGAAGCTTTTTAGCCCAAACAGCCACCCTATGATCTAAGAGATGCTTGCATTGTCCCTTAGGGTATGTTTAGTAGAACATGCAGATTACCATATATTATCTTTCCTGTAAATAGTTCCTCCCAGTTTCAGTAAGACCCCTTGTCACATATCAAGTGCTTGAGAAACAGTGATAAGGATTTGTGATTATCCTAAAGGACCAATAAAAGCAGGAGCAAAGAAGAGCAAAGGGTCTTTGTGTCTGAGTGGTGACACACTTGCCTTCTCCTTTCTTTCACAGCTGAGTTTGGACTAATCTTTCATCCATTGGTATATGGATTGCTGGCCATTCCCAGCAGTCTTAGGCTCAAATCATGATCTTGGGGTCTTGGGATTGAGCCCTACATCAGGATTCTTGCTTAGCGGGGATTTTGCTTCTTCCTCTGCCTCTCCCCTCTCATACTTGTTCTCTCTCTCTCTCTCTCTCTCTCTCACAAATAAACACATAAAATCTTAAAAAAAAACCCTGCAACTCACACCTGTCAGAATGGCTAAAATCAACACAAAAAACAATAAGTGTTTTTAAGAATGTGGAGAAAAGGGAACACTTTTGCACTGTTGGTGGGAATGCAAACTGGTGCAGCAACTCAGAAAAATAGTACAAGAGCTCCTCAGAAAGTTAAAAATCTAACTATCCTACAACCCATTAATTGTACTACTAGGTATTTACTTACAAAATAAACAGTAATCTGAAGGGATAGATGCACCCTGATGTTTATAGAAGCACTATATACAATAGCCAAGTTACAGAGCTGTTCAAGTGTCTATACACACACACACACACACACACACACACACACACACACACACACATATACAATGGAATATTACTCAACCATAAAGAAGAATGAAATCTTGCTGTTTGTAACTATGTGGATGGAGCTAGAGAGTATTATGCTAGGTGAAATGAGTTAGTCAAAGACAAATGCCATATGATTTCACTCATGTGGAATTTAAGAAACAAAACAAATGAACATAGTGAAAAAAAGTGAGAGAGAGGCAAACCAAGAAATATACTCTTTTTTTTTAAATTTATTTGACAGAGAGAGAGATCACAAGTAGTCAGAGGCAGGCAGAGAGAGAGAGGAAGAAGCAGGCTCCTCACTGAGCAGGGAGCCCGATGTGGGCCTCGATCCCAGGACCCTGGGATCACGACCTGAGCTGAAGAGGTTTTAACCCTCTGAGCCACCCAGGCATCCAAAACATACTCTTAACTGTAGAGAACAAACTAGTGGTTACCAGAAGGGAAGTGGGTGGAAGTATAGGTTAAATGGGTGATGGGGATTAAGGAGTCTATTTGTGATGAGCACTAAGTATGTAAGTGTTGAATCACTAAAAATAATAGTACACTGTATGTAAACTAACTGGAATTTAAATAAAAGCTTAAAAACAAACAGTCTGATTAAAAAATAGACAGAAGCCCTGAATAGACATTTTTCCAAAGAAGACATTTTGTCCCTAATCACTAAGGAAATGCAAATCATAACTACAATGAGATACCACCTTATATTTATTAGAATGACTAATAAAAACCAAGATTTAAGTACTAGAAGATGTGGAGAAAAAAATACCCTTGTGCATTGATGGTGGGAATATAAACTGGTTCAGCCACTGTGAAAAGCAGTGTGAAGGTTACTGAAAATATTAAAAATAGAAATACCTTTTGGGCGCCTGGGTGGCTCAGTGGGTTAAAGTCTCTGCTTTCGGCTCAGGTCATGATCTCAGGGTCCTGGGATCGAGGCCCGCATCAGGCTCTCTGCTCAGCAGGGAGCCTGCTTCCTCCTCTCTCTCTGCCTGCCTCTCTGCCTCCTTGTGATATCTCTCCCTCTGTGAAATAAATAAATAAAATCTTTAAAAAAAAAGAAATACCTTTTGATCTAATATTTTTACTATTGGGTATATAGTAAAGATAGTTGGGTGTATAGTATAGTGTTGTGTGTATAGTAAATATAGTTGGGTGTATAGTATAGTAATACAATAAATATATAAATATTCATATATGTATATGAATATTATACAGGATGAGATTGTGCCATTTGAGACAACATGGATAATTCCTAAATGGTATTATGTTAAATGAAATAAGTCAGACCAAGAAAGACAAATACCATGTGGTTCCATTCTAATTCTCATAGTAGAATTTAAAAATGAATTAAGAAAACAAAAAGTAGATTCAGATTTACGAGTACAGAGGACAAATTGATGGTTGCCAGAAGGGAGACAGTGGAGGGCTGGGAAAAATGTGAAAAGGGGAACGGGGGAGACAGGCTTCCATTTATAGAATAAATAAATCATAGTAATTAAAGACACATCATAGGAAATATAGTCAATAATATTGTAATAATCTTGCATAAGGATAGATGGTACATACACTTGTAAGCATAGCATAATGTATAAACTTGTCCAATCACTAAGTTATACACCTGAAACTAATATAACAGTGTCAACTATACAAAGAACTTAAAAAAAAAAGTTCTTTACTGTTATTTTATTGCTGTCAGTTTTCCCCTTAGATTTATTAATATTATTCTATATTTTAGGTTATCCTATGCTGGATGCATAAAATTTTATAAATGTCATATCCCCAGCCACCCTATCCCTACCCTTCCACTCCCTAGCAACCTTCAAGTTTGTTTCCTGAGTTTTTTATGGTTTGTCTCCCTCCCTGGTCAACCAGAGAAAGTATTTCTTTTTCTATCCCTTCACTTTCATTCTGTAAGTATCTTTAGGTTTGAAGTGAGTCTCTTATAGGCAGCTTACAGAAGGACTTTTTTTAAATTTGTTTAGTGACCCTATGTCTTTTGATTGGATAATTTAGTTTATTTACATTTAAAGTAATTATTGGCAGTTACGTACTTATTGGCATTTTATTGATTATTTTCTGGTTGAATTTATAGTTTCTCTTTGTTCTTTTTTTCTTTTCTGTGGTTGATTGTTTTCTTTAGTGTTATATTTAGATTCCTTTCTATTTTTCTTTTAGTATTTAAGTTTTTTTCTATGGTTACTGGGAGGATCATGTATAACATGTATACAACAATTCCTTTTAGGTTGATAGTAAGTTAGATTTGAACACATTCTAATGATTTGTATTTTTACTCTGCTCCTCACATTTTATATTTTTGATAATAGATTTTACATATCTTTATTTTATGCATCCATTAACTAATTATATTATTAATTAATTTTACTATTTTGTCTTTTACACTTCATACTTGTTTTATAAGTGACTCACTACTGATATTATTTACCATTTTTTTCTTTTAATTATTACATTTTTTAACTTAGAGAATTCACTTTAACATTTTTTATAATGTTCCTTTAGCTTTCCCTTATGTAGAAAACAACCTTTCAATCAATTCTGAATAATTTTCCTAGGTAAAGAATTTTTGGTTGGCAGGTTTTTTTTTTCTTTTAGCCCTTTCAATATATCATGATACTTCCTTCTGACCTGCAAAGTTTCTGCTGAAAAATCTGAGTCTTATGGTGTTTCCCTTGTACATAATATGTTGCTTTTTTATTGCTGTTTTTAAGATTTTCTTTTTATCCTTAAAATTCTACCATTTTAATTATAGTGTGACTTTGTCTGTTTCTCTTTGGATTGATCTCATTTAAAACTCTCTGAGCTTCCTGAACCTGGATGTCTGTCTCCTTCCCCAGATTAGGGAAATTTTCAGCCATTATATCTTCAAATAATTTTTTTCTGGCCATTTCTCTCTCTTTTTTTCTGGAACCCCTATAATGTGAATGTCATCTGGTTGATATTATCCGGGAGGTCCCTGAAAATATCCTCACATTTAATTTTTTCATTTTGCTGCTTTATATGAGAGTTTTTCTTTGCTTTATCTTTCTGCTCAGATATTTGTGTTTACTAATGGCTCTGCTAAGATGATTTTTATTTTTATTTTTATTTTTTCTCTTTTCCTTTTTCTTTAAATTCAATTAGCCAACATATAGTACACATTAGTTTCAGATGTAGATGAATTATTGAACTCAGTGCATCATGATAGAGTGGAAAAAGCTTTGGATTTATTGTCAGATGAAACTGGCAGAATACTGGGCCCACCAATTACTAGCTGAAACTAGAGCTTAGAAGTTACTTGACCTCTCTGAGCCTCAGCTTTCTCCTCTGTAAAATGAAGATATATGAAGATTAAATGTTATATATGTATATTTAAAAGTAGGTCTGAAATAAATGGAAGTTAAACATTTCTTCTGTGCGACATATCTCTTTTATTTTAGGGGTTATTAATGAGGAAGAGCTAACTGTGTATCTTAGTAAAGTATAGCCTTTCACATTTCTGTGTGAACTGTCCAAATATTAACATTCCCGGTAAGCTTTCAGAAATTGTCACAGCACATTCTTTTATTAGATGGAACCAGCAGTAACTAATTCTAAATAGACCTCACCTATCAAGTATTCTCTTCTGAGCCCTATAGGATCCAGCTGTGTTGATGGTTAGATTTTCCTCTGACTCAGTGGTACTTAAGTTTAAGTCATATGACATCTTTCAATACAGATCAGCTGAAGTTTTAACCCCAAAAATTAGATAACTCTCTGGAAAGTCTAATCCAATTCACCTTAGGTGGTGTGAATAGGCCTTGCTGCTTGAGATTTAGAAGAAAATGACATGGTACCTAATCATAAGTGGATTCCCTTTTTCAGGTCCCTTCATGTTGTGATGTACTGCAGCAAAGGGAATTGCATTTATCAGGTATGTGTTAGGAGGAGGTTGGGACTTAACCAGAAGACTATAACATGGTTTTGAATCACACGGTATGCCATTTGTTAACATCTCTTGATCACTAGTACTTCTACTCCATTATTAGGAGGTTTTAGAAACAGTTAGATATCAGAGAACTCTTTAAGATCAAAGACCATTATCTTAATTGTTTTATTATTCTTGACAACTAACATTGTGCCTTGTACATGGAAAGGATTTAAAACACGTTTGTTAAAAGGTGAAAAGATCACAATTGCAAAAAAAATCATTGGCATTACTGTGAGAGAGGAAGGCAGACATCCTATGGTTTTGATATTCAGACTGACTATAACAATTAATACTAATACCTAGAAATAATGAGGGAAGGTACAGGGTCTCAGTTCCTTCATGACACATTTGGTGGATTTATTACGGCTAGCAGTACCATATGAAACACTGAGGCTGGCACATGGGCAGGAAAAAAAATGCAACTAAATGCCATATACAAGAAAAAATGAATTAATCTTACAATTTGGTTCCTTTTGCCCCCCCCTTTTTAAATTTTACATCAGCTTGGCATTATTGCTTATCTGTTCTGTTTATATTGTGTATAATGCTGTAGTTGCAAATGGACTTTGGAAGCACTGTGGCATTTTCAGAGAATCTTTGTCTTATGAAAGGAGGCACCTTATAACGTATATTGATTCTTTTTTAAAAGATCAACCTCAACCTTCTGGATGGAAGAAAGAAGAAAAGTTTATTTTCTAAAGATAAACAACATAGCATATTTAAATCATGTACATGGCATAGATTTCTTGGCGAGTGATTCCTGATATCAGTTTATATACATAACCTACTTAGTGTCGCTGAAATTGCAAGCCAAGTTTAATAGAAAATGAAGACAAAAAAGGAAAACTTCCTTCTCTGCAGTGCCACATGATTCATTATATTAGTCCTTTTATAGCACAGTAAACATTGCAGAGATGCAACTTCAACTTTTTGATTGCTTTAAACATATGGCTAAGAACAAGTTTGTATGCATCAATTTCTTGCTTTAGCATAATTTAGTTTTCTAAAGACCAAGATATCTTTGAACTGGAGGAGACACTTTTTTTTTAAATCAACAAATGTAATACCTGTCAACAAGGATAAATATGGCATTAATGAAAGTGTATGTTAATGCATTAAACTAGTAGGATATCAGCAGGATATCAGTTTCATTGCCAACTGATTTTTAGAAATGATCCACCATTTGAATTAGTGTTAGTGATAAATTATTTCTAAGTAGTATTAATCATACTCACTGGGAAATTAAAATGTCATAAAATGATAAAGTATTAAAGAAACAGTATCTCACATCTACACCTGCATATGCATCACAATATCACCACACTGTTTGCTCAAAAACATTCACAACTCTATTTTTAAAATGGTATTTAGTGATGTAATTGATTTAACATTCTAGTCATTCTTTTAGCAATCCTTAATAAAATTAAGCTTTTTTAAGTTAAAAACAAAACGAAACAGTGTATATCATATTGTGATCACTATTTTTCAAAAATAGCTAAAGTGAAAGAAGGTCCCTTATTTTTTTCCCCAGTGATTTAGTTTGGTAGGTATTCTTTTTATGGGCATGTGAGTTTCAAAAAAAATAATACACACACTCACACACACACACACACATATATATACACACACATATATGTATATATATGTTTACATGTATATATGTATACATATATACATATATATATACATATATATACATATATATAAATGATTGCAAAGATTCTAATTGAGTAAGGCCTAGATGTTCTTCTACAAATCAATCCATCTTTCCATTGTTTCTTTTCAAGAGAATTGTAGATTATGTGTACTCTTTGTAATTTAACAGGAAAAGTCAGTAGAATAAAGCCTTTTATTTAAGGGTATTCTTTCTTCTTTATTCTTTCCCTATATTATGGCATTTTGGAATATTAGCACATTATAAATTCAGTTTTGTGCACATCTAATGTATATTAAGACTCCAGGTTTAACTGTATACTTATCTGATTCAGAATTGGAAATAAACTCAAATTTCAAAGAAAAAGGAAATATAATACTACATAGATCTTCTAACTCACTAACTTATTAGGAAGATCAACATTTTAAAATGTTTAAAATGTATTACATTTAATGAATGGAAAATATTCATTACCAAATTTTTTATGATGAATTAGAAGTAATAATACAGTTAGGTGAATTATGAAGATTGTAAGTTATGTTAGGGGAAGAAATTTATTTTAAACAAAATGTTTTAAAAAAAACTAGAAAGAATGGTAGCTTTTATTACTAGTCTTCTTTCCCCAACAAAAGCTAGTTTATAAGAAGCAATGACACTGAAACAAATGGATCCAAGTTAATAACTCAAAAATCATGTTGATATTCAAATTATACAATCTGCAAGTTCTCCAAACAAACCTAGCCAGGAAATAAATAACTTCTACCTTGTTTAATCTTTCTTTTTTTTTTTTTAAGATTTTATTTATTTCACAGAGGGAGAGAGATCACAAGGAGGCAGAGAGGCAGTCAGAGAGAGAGGGGGAAGCAGGCTCCCTGCTGAGCAGAGAGCCCGATGCGGGCCTCGATCCCAGGACCCTGAGATCATGACCTGAGCCGAAAGCAGAGGCTTTAACCCACTGAGCCACCCAGGCGCCCTTGTTTAATCTTTCTAAAAAGTCTCATTTCTAGAACTAAGCAGTCTTCATTTCATTAACACATGACTAAATAGCTTTTGCCATGAGGTACTATTTAGATCAGAGAACTAGTGATGACTGAGAAGAGCATTCCCTGAGGAATGTGAAGTTGAATATTTATAATCATGAGGCTGTTTTTTCTACAATATATTTTTATGAAAGTATACAACATGTTAAGCACTGAGTTTTTTCAACCAAAAATTGTATGCATCCCATTTAAAACCAGATTTTCAAATTTATCTAGATCTTTCTTAACTAGGAAAACAATAACAAAAAACAACAAACAATAACTTTACTTAGCCTAATCCATTCTAGATATGTCTCTTTACCAAACTTCTCTAATGTTTAGTCTCTATCTCTTGTCCTCCATTTTCTCACCACCCATACTCTTTATTCTCTGCATCTGGATTAGGATCCCATAACTGCTGAAAGCCTTTGTCTATACAGTTACCAAATCCAACAGACTTTTCTCTGTTCTCAATATCTAATCAGCATTTAACTGTTTGAAGTGTTTGATATTCTGGTCTTCCTTGGCTTTATTGATGCTGCTTTATATTTATAAGTAGATTGAACCACTTTATATTTTGGTATGTAATTGTTTCCTATTTAAAATTTGTTAGAATATAAATATTTTATGGAGCTCTCAGACCTCTCAGAAAAGTATTTTGGAATAAAATTAGGTTTTAGTAACAAAGAAGGTTAGTCCTCATAGAGGGCTGAATGCTCATACACCTTCTAGTCCATTTGTAGCTGTGCTCAAGTTTTTGTACTTCCTTGTGTCCAGATTAAGAAATGTCCCCCATCCACTAGGCTGGGTGTTTAAGACCTCTGCTTAACATGCTTTGTTTACTGTTGTATCCTCAGAGCATAGCAGAACACTTAACACATAGCTTATTTTCAATTAATATGCACTGAATAAACTAATCTATTATATAAAAAGTGTATTACATTAAGTTGGAAGTTATCTGTTTCATCTAATCTGAAGACCAATATTCTAGATGATAGGAACTTTGTAATAACTTGAAAGTTTTATAATATAGTAAAGAGTTACAAAATATCAAAGGTAAGCTGTTCCAAAAGAGGCTAGTTTAGTAATGCTAAGACTATTGTTATATTTTATGTATAAAATAACACCTACTTACCGAGCAGTAAGAATGTATTTTAGAAGGAAATTTTGGCTTATTGTCAAGAATGTAGTCAATTTTTTTCGATCTCAAAATCAAGATACTTGGGTTTCACACTAAAATGGAGACATAACCACTGATTTTAATATCTTCTCCTCTAACCAAGATGAAAATATTATCTGATGCATTTGAATAAAAAATCAAAACAAAAGACCCTCCAAGATTATTGGAGGCCAGGAGAACTGAAACCATCTTTTTGATTATCTGAATCAGGTGGATAAAGAGCCTTGGCTGAGACAGAATTAAGCTCCTATGCTGCAAGAAATTGGAAAGGTCTTTGATGATAAGATGGCCTGATGTTGTACAGTTGACACAGTAGAGGCACACTCCCAGGTAATGATTTACAGTAAGTTTGACTGAAGGATTCTAAATAAACCTATAAATAAGAAAAGCTAGGGGCTAGATAAGGATAAATTTAATAATCAAAAAAATGGGCAGAAAATGCATTGAATAGAAGGTATTTACACATTGCATTCTAAAAATGCATCTAATGATTAAGGTTCAATTTTGGTTCTTTTAAGTAACAGCACATTCTATTTTTTCACAAATGCAGGAAGACTTGCTTATCTCAATATTATGCAAAGCAGCATTATCTTTAGTCTACTCTTCAACCTACATTAATGTGACTGAGGCACCCTTATAATCTGGTGATGATATACTCTAATTGAAAGTTCAGGGCTCCTGGGTGGCTCAGTGGGTTAAAGCCTCTGCCTTCGGCTCAGGTCATGATCTCAGGGTCCTGGGATCGAGGCCCACATCAGGCTCCCTGCTCAGCGGGGAGCCTGCTTCCTCCTCTCTCTCTGCCTGCCTCTCTGCCTACTTGTGATCTGATCTCTCTCTCTGTGTCAAATAAATAAATAAAATCTAAAAAAAAAGTTCAATTATTTTGAGGAGTATGTAAACATCTTGGAAGTTTATTATACAAAATAAAATATGTAAACTTGCACCAGAAAATATTTTAGCTTCATAGTCAATTACTAAGTCCTCTTAATTCTTCCTTCAGGTTAACAATTGAATGCTTATTCTTTTTAAGATTTTGTTTATTTATTTGACAAAGAGAGAGAACATAAGCAAGGGAGAAGCAGCCTACCCGGTCAGCAAGAGCTCAATGTGGGGCTTGATCCCAAACCTGGGACCATGACATGAGCTGAAGGAAGCTGCTTAACTGACTGAGTTACACAGGTGCCCCCAAAATTGAATTCTTATAACAGGCTACTTGTTGGTATTTCTGCATCCAGCCTCCCTTATACCAAATTCAGGAACTTTCTGGCAAGTGATTCCATTATATATTGTTTCCTATGGAATTAATTCCTAATAACTTTGTCTGTCTTTCATAGTTTAAATCTCACCTATTCTAATTCTACAGCCTTCACTCTCACTAAAATGTGTCCTCTGGTTCCTCTCTCTCTCTCTCTCTCTCTCTCTCTCTCTCTCTCTCTTTTCCCTCTGGTTCCTTTCTTACTGGTGTGCCATGCTCACTCATTCAATTACTTTGCTTCTGGGAGGATTGTAGTCTCCTTTGTAGATGCAGCCCCATTTTACTTGTCTAAATTTCATTGACATTCAGATCAAGTTCTACCCCCTGCTTGAAGGCATTTTCACGTTACTCTGGAGACAAATCATCTTTCTTCTCATAACCTATGCAATACTTAAGAGTTAATAATGTATAGCTTAATTCTGAATTACATCCTATCTGTTTTTGTAAGCTATTGATTCACACATATTAGCCTTATCACTCTCATTAGATTTCAAACTTCTTAAGGGTAGGGAATGTATATAGTATTTCCTTCAAATTCTTCCTTCCATACCTTCAGTATTACATAGGATTATGTAGTAGGTAACTTGTTAATGTGTTACATTGAATGCTTCCTTACATAAGAACATTATTTTGGCTATAGTTATTTTTAAAACTATTTCATCTTTGTGTATGGTGTAAGAAAATGGTCCAGGTTCATTCTTCTACATGTGGCTGTCCAATTTTCCCAACACCATTTGTTGAAGAGATTCTTTTTTTTTTCCATTGAATGCTCTTTCCTGCTTTGTCAAAGAGTAGTTGACCATAGATTTGAGGGTCCATTTCTGGGTTCTCTATTCTGTTCCACTGATCTATGTGTCTGTTTTTGTGTCAGTAACATACTGTCCTGATGATTACAGCTTTGTAATATAGCTTGAAGTCAGGCATTGTTATGCCCCCAGCTTTGGTTTTCTTTTTCATCATTCCTCTTTTTGAGGTCTTTTCTGGCTACATACAAATTTTCGGATTATTTGTTCCAGCTCTATGACAAATGTTGATGGTATTTTGATAGGGATTGCACTGAATGTGTAGATTGCTCTGGGTAGCATAGACATTTTAACAATATTTATTCTTCCAATCCATGAGCCTGGAATGTTTTTCTATTACTTTGTATCATCCTCAATTTCTTTTGTAAGTGTCCTATAGTTTTTAGAGTACAGATCCTTTACCTCTTTAGTTAGGTTTATTCCTAGATATCTTATCTTTTGGTGCAATTGTAAATGGGATCAATTCTTTGATTTCTCCTTCTTCTGTCTCATTGTTAGTGTATAGATATGCAACTGATTTCTGTGCATGGATTTTATATCCTGCCATATTGCTGAATTCTACAATGTTCAACATATTTTTTTCTTACTTAAAAATAATTGTTTTAGATTCTAAGAATTATGCTTTGTATGACAATAATAATGGTTTCCTCCTTCCACTGACAAACTTCTGATAATATAAACACTTTTCTTATGAAAAATTCATTATATGTTTATTTTGAAGAATTTCTAAAACCTAATTTAATTATTTGGAAAGGCTGTACAAGGTACTGAATCATTTTAAAAATAATAGCAACACTAATACTTTAGGAAGCTCTTTTATTAGACTCTAAAATGTTAATGTTATGTTTCTAGTAAACAGGGATTATTACTACCTCTAAACTAGAGGAACCAAGGTATCTAATGCTTAAGTGACTTTTCCTAGCTTTTATGTTTCTACAGGCCTCCCAGTAATGATTTGAATCAGATATTCAACCATTGCGTTTCCAATTATATACCAACATCTTCTTGGTTTTGATATTTGAAGCTTATCTTAGCATTTCATTTTCAATAAGAGATACATTTATATTTCTGTTTCCATGGTGGCATTATTTTGTACTAAAACATTTGTATTTTTTGCCCAGAATAAAATGTATATATTTTTAATATGACTCCTTAAAGTTAAGGAAACAGTGTGATACCATGAAGTAAAACAAAATGAAACCCACTTTACAGCAGATTTTGTATGTATCAGAGGGATAAAAAGAAACTAACATTTTTTGAATTCTTAATGTATCTCAGGATCTGTACTTGATTTTTTAATGTTTAAAACTAAAATAATATTGCTAAATGGAAATTATTACTTCCTTTTTACAGACACAGAACTTGTGATTTAAAGAAGATAAATGACTCATCCAAGGCACTTAACTAATAGATGACAGAAGTCAGATTTCAACTGGATCTATTTGATTTTAGAGTATTCATAACAATGTTATTAAAGACACATGTTCAATCAATCACAGAGGAACTTTATCATCTACTACCATCTGGAATCCCTGATACAAACAGAATATTGGTCGGGAAGGATTACTTAGACTCTCTGAAAGACACCCAACTTGATCTTATTTTATCTGATTGTAGGATGTTCAGCCTGAAATATGGAACAGTGGCCATGAAAAGAAAATGAAAAAGAAAATTTTCCACTGGAGAAATAACTTGATCCATAGTTTCTTTACTAAAATTTTAGTAACTGAAAATAGCTTAGTCATCTCTTGTGGTTGTGCATTCTATTCATATGCAAGGTAAGTTAGCAAATTAGACTGTGTACCAAAAATTAATAAAGAAGCCTTACCCAAAATCATCCATTATATTTATGACTTATTAACTCTTTGCTTCTGTATTTTGTGCTAAGAAAATATTATGATGTAAAAATTCTGTTTTTCTTTCTGAGAAGTTTGCTTGACTGGTTAATGATGAGAAGGTGGGGGGGAGACAATATTCTTTGTAAAAATAACATGATTCTTATTATTTTACACATAAATACACATTTAGCATATTATGGCCATTTGATTTACTGTTGGGTTTGGCCAGCAAACTCTGAGGCAGTGAATGAAAAGACTACCCCAGACACATAAGTAAGAGAAAGGAAAGAGCTTGGGGACCAGCTGCTCTAGTGGTAAAATATCTCGAAACAAGCTTTGCCTCTACTTTCATTGTGAACATTATCAATACATCAAGGGAATAAGAAAAGCAGGAAGGAGTGTGAAGCTTTAATAATCAAGACAGTGAAATAGGGAGTATTGTGTGATAAGAACAAGCTGTGCTCATGACACACGCAGGCAGGGAGTATGTGGAGTACATGACCACCAAAGAGAAATGTTTCTCCTAATCATTTACTTCCTGAATGAGTACATTGAGCCATAACAAGGATCTGGCTGTTTTCAGCCCAGAAACCTTAAAGGAAGCCCAGTTTTCTAGACACTCCTTCTTTGCTTTTCAACTAGTCTCACCCAGGGAGGCATGTGTTTATTAAATCTTATCTAGCCAGGCACTATGAATTCCCATAATTTACAACAGTTAAGTAAGACAAAAATGATTATTTGTAATATGGCATTTTTTTCTTCTGTTAAATGACACCCCTTCTAAAGACAGGGATCATGTTTTCTTCATTCCTTCATCTCCTGAAATACAAAGCTGAGCTTGGGTACTTTCACATTATAAGTATGCAAAAGTTTCATTATATTTAAACATAAAAATTAAAATTAGAATCTTTACAAAAGATCAATTGCTGATGTTTCAATCACATTCTCTGGTCTTTTGATTTATTTTTCAAGTAAGAGTATGTCTCACCAACTTCCTCTTCTGCAAGTTATAGTCTACAGGAAAGCAAAATCATCATGACTTTCACATATTTCTCTTTCCATTTGAAATGTAAGTGTAAAGAAAGAATTACAGCTTATAGAATTAATTAAATTGTACAATTCTTCTAAAAAATAGAAAAATATATTTGAAAATGTAAAACTTCACACATGTATCCTATATCTATACCAATTGCAAATTACAAAGAAAAAAAATCCTACTGATATAATGACAAGAGCTGTTATTCCATACTTCTAACAATGCTTTGGTCTCTATAGAGTAGAGGCAGCATTAAGTAACATTTTATAGGGGCCCCTGGGTGGCTCAGTGGTTTAAAGCCTCTGCCTGTGGCTCAGTTCATGATCTCAGGGTCCTGGGATCGAGCCCCACATCGGGCTCTCAGCTCAGCAGGAAGCCTGCTTCCCCCTCTCTCTGCCTGCCTCTCTGCCTACTTGTGATCTCTCTCTGTGTCAAATAAATAAATAAATAAAATCTTAAAAAAATAAATAACATTTTCTTTTGATTAAATATAAAATAAAAGAGCTCCATATTAAACCTGATGACTTGGTAATCTTTTTGTTTTTATTTGTTTTTGCCAAAGAAGTGATGCTTTTATCTTTAGCATTTCATTCAGTGTGATTGACAGATCATGACTCCAGGGACAGATACTAAAATATGGTAGCTTAGAGTTGAATAGAAAAGCATAGAAAAACAACTCTGAAGTCATTGTGTCAGTGTTGATCTCTGGTACATTGGTGTTTCTAATGTACTTTTGCTTAGTCAGTACTAGACTAGTAATCAAAAAATATGGCTATGAGACAAGCAAAATAGAATTATAATTTCAATTTAACTTCAGCAATTCATCATAATTTTTTTAAGGTTTTATTTATTTATTTGACAGAGAGAGAGAGAGAGAGAGAGAGAGAGAGAGAGAGAGAGAGAGAGATCATGAGCAGGTAGAGAGGCAGGTAGAGAGAGAGGGGGAAGCAGGCTCCCCTCTGAGCAGGGAGCACGATTCGGGGCTTGATCCCAGGACCCTGAGATCATGACCTGAGCGAAAGGCAGAGGCTTTAACCCACTGAGCCACCCAGGTGCCCTCATTGTATTCAAAATTAATGAATAGTTATATTTAAATAGACAACCATGGCTATTGGCTACCATTTTGGTTAGTACAGGTTCAAGACTTCAGCCTTGTTTTTGTCTGTTACCTTAAATCTTTGAGTAGTAAGATAGCTTAAATAGATCATGAAAGCAGTGAAGGTAAAACAGACTCAAGGATTGCAAGTGCCATGTGGAATTAAGGACCGGTTCCAAGTGGTATGCCATATGTCCTTCTTCTGGTTCTGTTCCTCCTTTTGTTACCTCCTTCCTCTCCCTCTAGACTGCTCCCTTTTTCACCTTTCCTCTCTATTCCCCTCCAGCATTCCTCCTTGTTTCCTTGTGGTCAGGCTCCTCAGTCAAATATTTTGAGACCTATATGACCTTACCAATCAAGTCCCAATTAATTAAGATCAAGGAAGTATATTAAGATACCTGTGGTACAATGGCCGATCCCTTAAGAATGGACACTGATTGTGAGGAAGTGAGGAAAAGAGAACTTTTCCCATATTATTTTCATATGAAGTACCTTCTATCAATTTACTATTAAGTAGTAGAACCATTAAGTAGATCCCAGGCGAGATCATTTAAGATTTTGTAGACTATTGGGGTGCCTGGGGGCCTCAGTTTGTTGAGCATCCAACTCTTGGTTTCTGTTCAGATCATGATCTCAGGATTGTGAGATCAAGCTCCGTGATGAGGGACTCGATCCCAGGACCCTGAGATCATTACCTGAGCTGAAGGCAGAGGCTTAATGCACTAAGCCAACCAGGAGACCTCATCATAATTTTTAAAGAAGTTCTGAATTTAGAATTTTAGGTACACAGCAATCAAGTGTGTCAATTTCCCAGCAAGGCATAAAATGGCATTAACCTTTCTTTATGATTGAAGAAATTCAAAAGCCTTCCAGTTTTGAGCTCGTCAAAAACTAGTTCTTAAAAACTGGGAATGTCCAAGTATTTTTTCTATGTTATTCTCATTATAAATCCTTAATTTTAGTGTTCCCTTTCTAGGCTTTCTTTTGTTCCTTGTTCTCTACTTTCTTCCATTTCCACTTATTTGTCCAGCATAATCACTATATTTTTCAGACAGAATTTCAGTGGAACACAATGCACTGGACATGTCCCTACATTTCACTTCACAAATATATGTGTGTTATAGTCTATCAGCCAACTCATAAATTAGAATATTCATATCATACATTCAATATTCAACAAAAATTCAGTGAGTACCAACACTCTGGGGTTATGTACTAAACACAGGAGATATAGAGGATGACTGTTCACTGAAGAAACTCAGTATAATGGAGAGACCAAAATACAGCCAGATATTATCAAAGATAACAGCTATTGTAGTTGAAATATTACAAAATGCCATTGTAGAATAGAAGAGGAAGTGACTAAATTTAGCTAGCAGGTTGGAAAAGGCCTCAGAGAAAATTTTGTATTTGAAGAAAGTCTTCAAGGATAACAGGCATTTACTTAGCAAAGAAAGAAGTAATTTGGCATTCCTGGCAATTCCTGACCTCAGAGATTTGGAAGAACAACAAATTTGGGGGGAAATGACAAGTAGCTTGACCTAGAGCATATGGATTTAACAGGAGTTGAGGTTTGAGAGGTAGGTTCAAATCAGGTTATAAAGGTCTGTGAAATCACATCAAAGGAGTTTGTATTTATATGTGGACAGTGAAGAATAATTATATGGCACCGTGTAAGGTGTCATGATCAACTTTATGGTGAAGGAGAATGGGTAGAGCTTTTTTTTCATAAATAAACACCTTCAGAATGGTATAATTTATATAGAAATTATTCCTCCTATATCCAGGTCAAATATACATGCATCCAGATGTTTTCAAAGAAGTGAACACTATGATGAAAATCCTATGCATTGAAGCAAGCCAGATGAGTAGGTATTTGAGGGCAAATGTTTGATTTCCCAATATCATTGTGAACAGGACAAAGGTGAGTGCCCCATTAGCTACTGCAAGGAATCAAATCTCTGAAGGTTTGTGCTTTTGTTTGTTTTTCCTGGTTGTTTTAAGAATTAAAAAAAAACAATCATGGATTCTCTAGATTGAAGGGGTATATTAGAGATCATCTGGTCCTGTCCTGTCCCAGTATATGAATCTTTGTATATCTGCTTACCATAAGGAAATCAAGTCTGTGGTTAAACAGATTCAGCAATGTACAGTCAGTCCCTTCTGTAGAAGGTCAATTTATTGTTTTTCAAATTATGTCACTGAAAATATTTCCCTTAAAAAAATTCAACATTTTCCTGGCTTATTTGTGACCTAGTGCTTCTAATTCTTCTATTGGGAGAATGAGAAAATAATCTAATTAAAATATTTTTAATATTTTTTAAATACTTGAGGGTAGCTACCATATCTCTCTTTCATTAATGCTACTGAACTTAATCACATACACTATACATTAAACTTTTAGAATTAATATATCAGAGTTGGATTATTTGGTGGATTTTTCTGACCCCAGAAACCAGTGCTACCTTGATAAAGGCTTATTTATCTATGTAGTACAGCAAGAAATATGAATGAGCATTTTTATACTAATTTTAAATATAACTTTTACCCCGTTTTCTCAGAAAAATCCATGAAACATGATATTTGATATTCTTTAGTATCCTATCTTCCTAGAGTAGATAACTAGGAAACAATTATGTACAATAAGCCATCTTATGCACAAATCTGAAACTTAATATCAACAGGATACATTGAAAGTCTATTTTTCAGGTGTTTATGCTTGATGTCCCATGCATAGCAGGATATATGATTGATGTATATATCTGCAGGGGTTTGATTATTTTTCTGTGTAAATTAAATTCCATTTAAATCTTGTAAAAATAAGATATGAGGTATGTGTTGTTCATGCTTTCAAGACAATTACAGTAAGCCACTTAAGCAAGAAGACATCATGTGATGTTTCTAAATATTTAAATTAGAATCCTACAGATGACAAAACTAGTAAATAGAATTAACGTCTTGTAGAGGAAATGATCTAGATGGACCATTAAGCCATTAGGAAACTATATAAGAATGAAAGTGAGGGGGAAATGCAGTAGAACAACCCTTCTTCATAATGCAACAAATTAAAATGCTAATAACTGTTCAGGCATTATTTAACTGTTCAAACTCTCTTAAATTGCTTTCTATTTCATATATTTGAGCTAGGATACATATGTAGACTCATGTCAAAAGGAGTCATAGAAATGATAAGAGATCTAGTTGAAACAAAATAAACTACATTAGTTATAATTCCAAAGCTGAATAATGAAGTGATTGCATGTCAATGTTAAAAAATTCTTGTCTGGTTTCATTCATCTGAATATAGCTGTCCAATTTTCCCAGCACCATGTTTTGAAGAGACTTTCTTTTTTCCACTATTTTTTTACTGCTTTGTCAAAGATTATTTGACCATAGAGTTGAGGGTCCATATCTGGACTCTATTGCATTCGTCTATGTGTGTTTTTTGCCAGTACCATGCTGTCTTGGGGATCACAGCTTTGTAATAAAGCTTGAAATCAGGCAATGTGATGCTCCCAGTTTTGTTTTTCTTTTTCAACATTTCCTTAGCGATTCAGGGTCTGTTCTGGTTCCACACAAATTTTAGGATTGTTTGTTCCAGCACTTTGAAAAATGCTGATGGTATTTTGATCAGGATGGCATCGAAAGTATGGATTGCTCTGGACAGCATAGACATTCTTGACTATGTTTATTCTTCTGATCCATGAGCTTGGAATGTTTTTCCAGCTTTTTTTTTTTGTCTTCTTCAACTTCTTTCATGAGTGTTCTGTAGTACCTCGAGTAAAGATCCTTTAGCTCTTTCTTTAGGTTTATTCGAATGTACCTTATGATTTTTGGTGCTATTGTAAATGGAATCAATTCACTAATTTCCCTTTCTAGAGTTTCATTGTTAGTTTATAAGAATGCAACTGATTTCTGTGCATCGATTTTGTATGCCGCCACATTTCTGAATTGTTGTATGAGATCTAGTCATTTGGAGGTGGAGTCTTTTGGGTTTTCCACATAAAGTATCATGTCATCTGTGAAGAGAGAGAGTTTGACTTATTTGTCAATTTGAGTACATTTTATTTCTCTTTGTTGTCTGATTGCTATTGTTAAGACTTCTAGTACTATGTTGAACAATAGTGGTGAGTGTGGGCATGCTTGTTGTATTCCTGATCTCAGTGGGAAGGCTCTCAGCTTTTCACCATCGAGAATGATATTCGCTGTGGGTTTTTCATGGATGGATTTTATGAAGTTAAGGAATTTTCCCTCTATCCCTATACTGTGAAGAATTTTAATCAGGAAACGATGTTGCATTTTGTCAAATGCATTTTCTGCATCAATTGAGAGGACCATGTGGTTCTTCTCTCTTCTCTTATTAATTTGTTCTATCATATTGATTGATTTGCAAATGTCAAACCACCCTTGCATCCCAGGGAGAAATCCCAACTGATCATGGTGATAATCTTTTTAATGTACTGTTGAATCCTACCTTTCTTTTACACCATACACAAAGATAAACTCTAAATGGATGGAGGACCTCAATGTGAGACAGGAATCCATCCAAACCCTAGAGGAGAACATAGACAGTAACCTCTTTGATATCGGCCACAGCAACTTCTTTCAAGATATGTCTCCAAAGTCAAAGGAAACAAAAGCAAAAATGAACTTTTGGGACTTTGTCAAGATAAAAAACTTCCGCACAGCAAAGGAAACAGTCACCAAAATAAAGAGGCAACCCACAGAATGGGAGAAGATATTTGCAAATGACACTACAGACAAAGGGCTGATACACAAGATCTATAAAGAACTCCAACTCAAAACCCAAAAAACACATAATCAAGTCAAAAAAATGGGCAGAAGACATGAAGAGACACTTCTACAATGAACACATACAAATGGCTCACAGACACATGAAAAAATGTTCATCATCATTAGCCATCAGGGAAATTCAAATCAAAACCACGTTGAGATACCACTTGAAACTAGTTAGAATGGCCAAAATTAAGCAAGAAACAACAAATGTTGATGAGGATTTGGAGAAGGGGAAATTCTCTTAAACTGCTGGTAGGAATGCAAGTTGGTGCAGCTGCTTTGAAAAACAGTGTGCATATTCCTCAAAAAAATTAAAAATAGAACTACACTATGACCCAGGAATTGCACTACTGGGTATTTTACCCCAAAGATACAGATGTAGTGAAAAGAAGGGCCATATGTACCCCAATGTTCATAGTAGCAATGTCCACAATAGCCAAACTGTGGAAAGAGCTGAGATGCCCTTTAACAGATGAATGGATAAAGATGTGGTCCATATATACAATGGAATGTTACTCAGCCATCAGAATGAAAACCCAACTTTTGCATCAACATGGATAGGACTGGAGGAGCATAAGCTGAATGAAATAAGTCAAGCAGAGAAAGTCAATTATCATATGGTTTCACTTACTTGTGGAACATAAGGCATAACATGAAGGACATTAGGAGATGGAAGGGAAAAGTAAGGGGGGAGGCATCACGGGGGAGACAAACCATGAGAGACTGTGAGAAACAAACGTAGGGTTTTATAGGGGAGAGGGGTGGAGGGATAGGTAAGGCTGGTGGTGGGTATTAAGGAGGGCACATATTGCATATAATACTGAGTGTTATATGTAGACAATGAATCTGGGAATAGTACATCAAAAAATAATGATGTACTATATGATGACTACCATACATTAAAAAATTTGTCTGATCAATGTTCCTTATTATTTCATCAACTCAGCTTCTATTAACATGAATATGGCCTACTTTTCATATACTGTCTAAGTAGGTGGATCGAAAACCCCGAGAATAAATGTGAATCAAACAAATGCTAGATTATTTCTCCTATATTGCTTTAAAATGCTGGGCCAATATTTCTCTCAGAGCTTTGGGTTGATCCCTTTGAGTTATTAAAACAGTCAAACCACTATCAATCCCTGTATCTGTAAGGAAACACTGACAAACAGAATTTAAAGAAGAATTTAAAGTCAAGCCTGCCAACCTATGGTTTACTGTTCTTCTGAACAAGTTGCTATTGTTGACCAATGTCTTCATCAATTGTATCTATTCTGGCAATCAAACTTGGTAATGAAAGTTATAAGAATAATACTCGTCACACAATTCAGAGATTATCATTCATGTGTATTCCAATAATTCCCTGAAGCATATATGAAATAGAATTAAAGAAAGAAACAGGAATACATAGAGGACAAATATACAAAAAGAAAAAAAATAATTTAAGTGTACAAAGAGAATTACACTACCCAATTTTTATATACAAGGTACTCAACAAATATTTGCTAACTTATTCAATTATAACTAAGCAGATTTTAAATAATCAAAATTTGGCAACATATTAGGTGTTTCAATCCAATGATTTGGTCAAGACAATCAGGGATAGTCACTGTCAATGACACTGTCCAAGGTGCTTGCCATAGAGGCAGAGCCCTAAATATGCACCCAGAATACCCTCCTAAAGAGCTCAAGGCTGATCAAAAACAAGACAGTTAACTATTTAGCACAGTTAATGACACTGGGAAGGGCTACTTAGGGGTATTTTCTTTTAAATCGAAAAAGAAAAATAAAATGGTTACAAAAAGAAAAAAGACGAAAAGGAAAACTTCAGCGCTGAAATAAATTCTATGGCTCATAAATGGTCTCTTTTACTAGTTCTTTGTCCTCAATGAAAAGGACCATAGTCTTTTATTGCACATGTGAAATAAAAATGCAGCAGAAAAGCTTGAATTTCTGCTAAGAAAAAAAGCCTAAGCTAAGAAAGTTTTAAATTTCTTTTCTTAAAAAGGAATTTTTTTCAGAAAAACAACTTGTTGCTCATGTTCAGAAAAAGGCAAATTTGATACACTTAAAAATAACCTTCAGAATAGTAACCTCTAAAAACTGTTTTTAAGTATTGTCTACCGTATCCAAAATTTTTAAGAGAGAAATGCAGTATTTATTTTTTCTTGAAAATCCTTTTGACCTATTTATTTCATTTTCTCACTCAAAATCAGATTACGATTTATCCTTTAAAATATTTAACTAAGCTACACAATGTGGCTTATAAAATATCCATGATAAAATGTTTAAATTGGATTTAATAAACCTTTATTTTTTAATCTTTTTTCTTTCAGTTTTATTTTTTTTTTAAAGATTTTATTTATTTATTTGACACACAGAGAGAGATTACAGGCAGGCAGAGAGGCAGGCAGAGAGAGAGAGGAAGAAGCAGGCTCCCTGCTGAGCAGGGAGCCCGATGTGGGCCTCGATCCCAGGACCCTGAGACCATGACCTGAGCTGAAGGCAGAGGCATTAACCCACTGAGCCACCCAGGCGCCCTTTCAGTTTTATTTAGATATAATTGACAGACAGCACTGTGTAAGTGTAAGACATGCAGCAAAATGGTTTGACATACATATATTGTGAAGGAATTACCATAATAAGTTTATTAGTATTCATCATGTTATATAAATTTATTTCTATAAACGAAAAAATAAATATTACTTTCCTTGTGATGAGAATTTTTAGAATCTACTCTTTTAGCACCTTGAAATATACCATCCAGTAGGATTAGCTATAATCATCACGTTATTTTTTTAATTTTTATTTTTTATTACATTCAGTGTCCAACAATTCATTTGTTTTGTGTAACACCCAGTGTTCATCACAACACCTATCCTCCTTAATACCTATCACCCAGTTACCTCATCCCCCCACTCCCCTCCTTCCTGTAAACCTCAGTTTGTTTCCAGAAGTCCAGAGTCTCTCATGGTTTCTCTCCCTCTCTGACTTCTTCCCATTTTATTTAATCAAATCTTTAGAAGTAACTTTTGCTTAACAGGAGATGGATAGAATAGAGGAACAAGTTAAATGTACCACAAAGAAACAGAGAAATCTAGAATATGTGACAATATATAAGGCAATTTCTCTGATTTCTTCACAAATTTATTATTATGAAAAACTGGGACCTATTTAAATTGTAGGATATTAAAGACATATAACAACCAAATGGAATATGTGAATCTTGGTTGGATGCTGTTTTTTTTAATGGAAATATTTCATGGTCAATTGGGAAATACTGAATATGGATTGGATAGTAGATAATATTAGGGAATTATTGTTATTTTCTGAGAGGAAATAATGAAATTGTGGCTAGTAAGGAGATGTATGTGAAAGTACTATTTCAGGGAAGAACTATTAAGATGTAGCCAGCTTATATTCAAATGGTTCAGTAATACACAGATGGAAAGGTAAATAAAGCAACTGTGGCAAATGTTGACTATTGTTGAATTTCGATGGTAAGTTTAAGGTTGTTCATCCAAGTATTCCATGTTTGGAAATTTTCATAGTAATAATAAGTTGGGAAATATAAATAACCTAATTGATTAGGAAAATGTATAAAGACATTGCTTTATAAAGACAAACACAAATATATGCATATATTTTATATGCCTATATTGTGCCAGATACTGATCTAGATACTGGGAATGTCCTCAAGAACAAGACGTTTATAGTCCTTCTTTAGTGTGCTTATTGAGAAGTATTTAAAGGCCAGAAGTTAGTGAAAAATAAACAATTAAATAAATTAACTTATTAATGTAAGTTGAAATTCACATGTTTCAAGAATATAATTTAATGTTTCAGTAAATTTACAGTGTTGTGTACCCATCAACACAATATAATTCTAGAGTATTTCCATCATGTATAATTCCTTATGTCAGGATACAGTTGATCCTCACTCTTATTCCCAGCTCCAGGCAAAACTAACCTATTTTCTATCTCTATAAATTTGCCTCTTCTGGACATTTCAAACAAATGCAATGGTATTATATGTGGACATTTTTGTTTGGATTCTTAACATAGTTTTGAGGTCCATCCATGTTGTAGTATATATCAATATTTCTTTTTTTAAGATTTTATTTATTTATTTGACACAGAGTGAGAAAGAGATTACAAGTAGGCTGAGAGGCAGGCAGAGAGAGAGGAGGAAGCAGGCTCCCCGCTGAGCAGGCAGAGAGCCTGATGTGGGCCTCGATCCCAGGACGCTGAGATCATGACCTGAGCCGAAGGCAGAGGCTTTAACCTACTGAGCCACCCAGGCGCCTTCAATATTTCTTCTTATGGCTGAATAATATTCTATTGTATAGTTATGCAACATTTTATTTATCCATTCACTAGTTAGTGGACATTTGGATTCTTTCCACTTTGGGGCTTTTGTGAATAGAGCTGTTATGAAAAGCTGTTTTTGAAAGTGGCTAAAATTAACAACTCAAGAAACAACAGATGTTGGGGAGGATAGGAAGGAAAAGGAATCCTCTTACACTGTTGGTGGGAATGCAAACTGGTGCAGACACTCTGGAAAATAGTATGAAGATTCCTTAAAAATTAAAAATAGAATGACTCTATGACCCAGCAATTGCACTAGTAGGTATTTATCCAAAGGATACAAAAATAATGATTTGAAGGGGCACATGCACCCTGATATTTATAGCAGCAGTGTCCACAATAGCCATAAAATGGAAAAAGCCCAGATGTCCCTCAACAGATGAATGGATAAAGAAGAATATATATATATACATGTATGTATATGTATGGTATATATATATATACATGTATGTATATATATGTATGCATATATACATACATATATATGGCAAATGTTATATATATGGCAAAGGTCATATATATGGCAAATACATATTTATATTTATACTTATATTACTCAGCCATTAAAAAGAGCAAAATCTTGTCACTTACAGTGACATGGATAGAGCTAGGGGCTATTATGCTAAGCAAAATAGTTCAGTCAGAGAAAGACAAACACCATATGATTTCACTCATATGTGGAATTTAAGAAACAAAACATTTGAAAACAAAGGAAAGGAAGGAAACATAAAATAAGTTAAAAACAGAAGGAAGCAAACAATAAGAGACTCTTAACTGTAGTAAACAATCTGAGGGTTGCTGGAGGGAGTGAGTGGGGGGATGGGGTAACTGGGTGATGCACATTAAGGAAGGCACTTGATGTAATGAACACTGGGTGTTATATGCAACTGATGGATCACTAAATTCTACCCCTGAAACTAATAATACACTGTATGTTAACTAAATTGAATTTAAATGAAAAAAATTTTAAAAAGGGAAGTGACTACATCATTTTACATTTCTACCAGCAGTGTATGAGTGTGCTAACTTCACCACATCTCCACCAACACTTGCTATTACCCATCATTTTGATTATAACAATTTTAGTGTGTGTGTGGTGTTATCTCATTTTGATGTTGCTTTACATTTTCTTGTAACTGATGTTGATGAGTGTCTACACATGTGCTTATTGGCCATTCATATATTTTTGGAAAAATATCTGTTCAGATTTTTTGCCATCTTTCAATTCAGTTGATTTCTTCTCATCCTTATCATATATCTGAGAATGTCATTTTTAAGATCTATGATAAATATTTTCTTCCAGTTTGTGCATAGTTAGGTAATTTTGTTTTGTAAATTGTGTCATTAAAAGTGCTAAAGTTTTTATTCTGATAAAGTGAAATTTATAAATTTTCTTTTTTACAGATTGAAATTAGCAAGTGTTTAAGAGAAAATATTTTCAGAAAAAGCTACTATACATGACTATGCTATAATTAGTGATAATCAGAAAAAAGTCATCAATCTCAGAATTTCTAGCTAGATTGATGGCCCATATTCAATATTAAATGTGCCCAAAATGCAACAATTGCTATTACATACACTGTTACTCAAATAACAACTTGTAATATAGAAAGAAACTATATTTTCTTCTTTTTTTAACAATGGTACTTTGATACATATTTCAAAATGTGTTTCAAAACATGAATTATAAATATACATGTCAATTAATGGTTACTCACTGGAAAGTAGTGTAGAATAGAATTTAAGAGCAAAATCTTTGTAGTTATGCCTACTGAGTTTGAATTCAGATGTTTCTACATTTTAGCTGTGTGACCTTGGGTAAATTACATTTTATTGTTTTGTCACACTTCTCTAATTTGTAAAATTTGGATAACATAATAACAAATGTGAAACTTTGAGAGTAGATCAAGTGCTTAGTAAATAATAGTTGTCATTATTAGTAGTATTTACCTTTCTTATTTCTTTTTTTATTTTATCAAAATAAATAAGAAAGATATCAACAGATCTTAGGAAAATTTAATGGCCTGTACTCAATTCTAAGATGGCCAATTTCCTGCTTTCTAAATCTGACCTCAAATCCAAACCGAAATCAGTTCACCAAAAAGAAGTCATTTTCCCCTCCAATGCTCAAATATCACCAATTTCTACAATAAATTGCCACATCTATGTTACTATCACTTTACAACATTGGATATTCCTCCACATGCTTTTTACTGAAATGAGAATAAAAGAGAACAGAAGAGGAAAAAATATAGTTCTCTCCCCAAGCCACACCCCATAATTCAATGCTAAAATAAAAACAAACCAAATGACAGCATGGATAATATATCCTTCAGACCTGACATTAAATAAAAGGAAGAAACATAAAGCCAGAAACAAACTCCTTGAGTTAATTAGCTGTTTTGGCATCAGATAATTAACTCTGATGTAGGTGACTGTAAGTTACACTTTGTAACATGGAATGTTGGGCAGGCTTTCTTTACTACATCTGGATAATAGATTCTTTACTATAGTGAAAGATAAACCAGGTGAACACTTTCCCAAATTCTTAATTCTTATAACCTCCACTTAATATTTGTCAGAGAGACATAGTTTGAATTTATTAAAACAAAATTTTTTAAGATTTTATTTATTTATTTGACACAGAGAGATTACAAGTAGGCAGAGAGGCAGGCAGAGAGACAGGGAGAGGAGGAAGCAGGCTCCCTGCTGAGCAGAGAGCCTGATGCGGGCCTCGATCCCAGGACGCTGAGATCATGACCTGAACCGAAAGCAGAGGCTTTAACCCACTGAGCCACCCAGGCACCCACAATATCTTTTTTCTTGTTACTGTTATTGAACAGTATTGTGTTGAGTACAAATATTTATCATATGTTCTCAAACCAGTTTTTAAACTTTGCCTTTCTTTAGGTATATATGTTTTAAGTCTTGATGAAATTTCATTCAGTTTGATAAGCAATATTCCTCTCTGAACTCTAAAGCCAAGACAAAACAAAACAAAAGTCCAGCTTGCATTTTACTTAAATTTTATATGTACTGGATTTATTTATTGTTGTTTTGGTACTGAAATCCTCTTAGAACACATTCCTTGGGCTTAGAGAAAAATTAGTTTTAAAGTGGGATTCTGCACTATGAAAATTGCTTGCAAGCATATAGGAGTCCCAATGGAAATCTTTGCACTCTATCAGCAATTTCACTTTGTGTAGGGAAGCAAATTTTGCTCTCCTTCAATGTCCCTTTAGGTCATTAGTGTTTCCAAGGCTTAAAATTAGGGGTAGGAAAAACAGTAGGATGATGAAGGCATACTCTTGCATAACAGTGCAGGAGAGAAGATGAAGGCTGAAAACATTTTAGGCAAATGAACATTTTGTATAGCCTTTATGACTTCATTAAAAATAGGAAAAAGAGGAGAAAGGACTTCATAATTTTAATATACATAAAAGAAAAAATCCAAACTTGATTTTATTGTTTGAATATTATCAACTAATTATCAGTAAAATAGCTAAAATTATTCAAGAGGAAAATGGTATTAATTTCAACATATTTTTCTGAAAAATGTTTCCTTATTAAAAAAAGTAATATTAAATTAAAAGAGTACCTCAAATCTTCTTTCAAGTTATTTACAAATTAACTTGAAATGTATTATAAATCTTAGTAACAAAACATATAGCAAAGAAAATAAATCAATAAATTGGGATTTATACAAAATTATGAATTTTGCATGTCAAAGGGCATAGTTAATGAAGTGAAAATGTAAGCCAGAGCATAGAAAGAGCATTTGCAAACAGATATCTGATAAATGACTGATACGCAGAATGTATATCATACATTATAACAATGAGACAAAAAAACCTAATTTAACAAATGTACTCACTTTTCCACTAAATTAGCTTATTTCACTAAAGAATTGTGTATAGAATTGTTAAATCCTATGCACATCCTAAATTGTGCACCTCTAATATTGCATTTTGTACTTCAATAAAAATTGTACTCACATGAAATTATATATTAAAAGTTTTCTTAAAAATTTTTTTTCCAAATTTATAGAGAAATAGTGACATATAAAATTGTCAATATTTAATGTGTATAATGTGGTGATTTGATATACATGTACATTTTGGAATGATTACCAAACTCAAAATAATTAATATATCTGTCACTTCACATAGTTAACAATTAACTCATGTGTCTGTGTGTTTGTGTGGGTAAGAATGCTTATAGTCTACTCTCAACAACTTTCAAATGTATGCTACTATATTATTAACTACAGTCACCATCCTATACATTAGATCACTGGTACTAGTTTGTACCCTTCGACTTACATCTCCCTGGTTTCATCTCTTTAAGATCCTGACAACCAAGGTTGTTAGTCTCTGGTTCTATGACATTTCTTTTTCTTTTTTAGATTACACATGTAAGTAATACCAGACAGTATTTGCCTTTCTCTGGCTTATTTCACTTAGCATTATGTCCTCCAGTTTCATCCATGTTGTCACAAATGGCAGCATTTCGTCCTTTTATGTCAGAATAATATTCCATTATATATTTTATATATATATATGCACACATATATGTATGTATATATATATATACATATTCTTGTATTTTATTTATTCATCTGTTGATGGACATTTAGGTTGTTTCTATGTCTTGCTTATTGTGAATAATGTTGCAATAATTCAATATACATGGAAGTGCAGATATCTTAATGAAACTCTGATTTTCTTTCTTTCTAACATATGCCCAGAAATGGGATTATTGTATCATAAAGTAATTCTATTTTTTAAACAATTTTATTTATTTATTTGACAGAAAGAGAGAGAGAGAGAGCACAAGTAGGCAGAGCAGCAGGGAGAGGGAGAGGGAGAAGCAGGCTCTCCATTGAGTGGGAGTCCAATGTGAGAATTGATCCCAGGACCCTGGAATCATGACCCAAGCCAAAGGCAGCCACTCAACCAACTGAGCCACCCAGGCACCCAAAGTAATTCTATTTCTAATATTTTCAGGAACAGTCATAGTGTTTTCCATACTGGCTGTATTACATACATACTGTCTGGTATTACATTCCCACCAACAGGGTACTAAGACTCCCTTATTTCTATACTTTACCAACATTTGTTATTTCTTGTCTTTTTGATGATAGCTGTGTTAATAGGTGTGAGATGATGTCTCATTGTGATTTTGATTTGTATTTTTTGATGATTTATGATATCAATCACCTTTTTATGTACCTATTGGAATTGTATATCTTCTTTGGAAAAATGTCGATTTTGGAACTTTGCCTATTTTTAAATTGAATTATTTATCTTTTTGTTATTGAGTTGTATGAGTTATATACATATATATGATATATATGTATATATAAGCTTACATATATGATATTAACTCATAAGATATACAATTTGCAAATATTTTCTTCAATGTTGTAGATTGCTTACCAATTATTTCTTTTTTTTGTGTAGATGTTCTTTAGTTTGATTAAAAATTTCATACCTTATTTACTTAGATGTCCAATGACAGATGAATGAATAAAGAGATGTGATGTATATATATGCAATAGAATATTACTCAACTGTCAGAAAGGATGAATATTTACCATTTTCACTGAGCTGGATGGAACTGAAGGATATCATGCTGAGTGAAATAAGTGAATCAGAGAAAGAAAATTATCATATGGTTTCATTCATATGGGAATATAGGAAACAGCACAGAGGATCATAGTGGAAGAGAGGGAAATCTGAATGGGAAGTCATCAAAGAGAGAGAAATAAGATGAGAGACTTTTAACTCTAGGAAACACACTAAAGGTTGCTGCAGGGGAGGTGGATGGTGGATTGGGGTAATTAGGTGATGGAGATTAAGGAGGGCACATGATGTGATGAGCACTCGGTGTTATATGCAGCTGATAAATTGTTGAAAACTACATCTGAGACTAATGATGTACCATATGTTGGATAATTGAATTTAAATTAAAAAAATATAAAAATTCCATACCTTATAAGTAACACAGTGTAAGTTTCCTGGAGTTATAAAGTCATTTGGAATTTAGGATTTGGTAGCTGGTTCATATGTATATGCATATAAACATGCATGCAAAGTGTCTAGACTTTATATAATAATTTCATCTAATAGGAAAATAAAAGATTTTCAAAAAAAGTGTCAAATCTCATCTCTAAATAACATAAATAAATAAACAAATAATAAAACAAACAAATAAGCTGAAATCTATATAATAAAATTCAGACACCATATTCTCTGGAAACTATCTTACAATCAAATCTATCACTTTAGTCTATGCTTAAATCTAACATCCTTATCTTTCTTTTCTCAGTTTACCACATTTGGAAGGGGTACCTGGAACTTAGAAGCAGACATATTGAAAAAAAGAGAAAGAATTATCTGACAACAAACTAAGAGTCATCAGCACTATTAGAGTTGTCTATATTAATTTAAGAAACCTAGCTATCAAGAACTGTTTAGTTCAGGGGAAAGTAGTCCTACCCACTGTAGTAGCTTCTAAGGTTGTGATTTATATACAATCACATTTCGATGGTTTACTATTAAGGTTAAATCATGACCAAAGCTGTATTTTAAATGAAAAAAATCATATAATTACATCTCCACAAAGAAATATTTAATATTTACTTAGATAAGTACATTGAAGTTTTGGACAAAATTTATATATGGAAAACATTTAATTCCCTAATACTGTCATAAGTAGTACATATATCTAAATGACAACCCCCCTCCTACTCATACACTCCACCAACTGGCACAGAAAAGCTATCATGATTTGCTCAACTCAAAAATTGCCCTCTTTGAGATAAAAGATTTGTACTCAAGGAACTACAGAACTCTCATGAAAGAAACTGAAGAAGACACAAAAAGATGGAAAAATATCTATCTTCATGGACTGGAAGAATAAACATTGTTAAAATGTCTATACTTCCCAGAGCAATCTATATTTTCAATGCCATCCTGATCAAAATTCCACTGGCATTTTTCAAAGTGCTGGAACAAACAGTCCTAAAATTTGTATGGAACCAGAAAAAACCCTGAATCTCTAAGGAAATGTTGAAAAAGGAAAACAAAGCTCGGGGCATCACTATGCCTGATTTCAAGCTTTACTACAAAACTGTGATCACCAAGACAGCATGGTACTGACAGAAAAACAGACACATAGACCAATGGAACAGAGTAGAGAGTCCAGATATGGACCCTCAACTCTATGGTCAAATAATCTTCAACAAAGCAGTAAAAAATATCCAGTGGAAAAAAGACAGTCTCTTCCATAAATGGTGCTGGGAAAATTGGACAGCTATGTATAGAAGAATGAAACTCGACCATTCTCTCACACTAGACACAAAGATAAACTTGAAATGGATGAAAGATCTCAACGTGAGACAGGAAACTATCAAAATCCTAGAGGAGAACATAGTCATTCACCTCTTTGACATTGACCACAGCAACTTCTTTCAAGACATGTCTGCAAAGGCAAAGGAAAAAAAAGCAAAATTGAACTTTTGGGGCCTCATCAAGATAAAAAGCTTCTGCACAGCAAAGGAAAGAGACAACAAAACCAAGAGGCAACCCACGGAATGGGAGAACACATTTCCAAATGACATTATAGACAAAGGGATTATATCCAAAATCTATAAAGCACTCCTCAAATTCAATGCCCAAAAATCAAATAATCATGTTAAAAAATGGGCAGAAGACATGAACAGACACTTCTCCAAAGTAGACATACAAATTGCTAACAGACACATGAAACAATGTTTATCATCATTAGCCATCAGGAAAACTCAAATCAAAACCACATTGAGATACCACCTTACACCAGTTAGAATGGCCAAGATCAACAGAACAGGAAACAATGAGCATTAGAGAGGATGTGGAAAAAGGGGAACCCTCTTACACTGTCGGTAGGAATTCAAGTTGGTGCAGCAACTTTGGAAAACAGTTTGAAGAGTCCTCAAAAAATTAAAAATAGAGCTACCCTATGACCTGGCAATTGCACTACTGGGTATTTACCCCAAAGATACAGATGTAGTGAAAAGAAGGGCCATATGTATCCTAATGTTCACAGTAGCAATATCCACAATTCCCAAACTGTGGAAAGAGCCAAGATGCTGTTCAACAGACGAATGGATAAAGAAAATGTGGTCCATATATACAATGGAATATTACTCAGCCATCAGAAAGGATGAATACCCAACTTTTGTATCAACATGGACAAGTCTGGAAGATATTATGCTGTGTGAAATAAGTCAAGCAGAGAAGTTCAATTATCTTATGATTTCACTTACTTGTGAAACATAAGAAATAAAATGGAGGGCTTTAGGAAAAGGAAAGGGAAAGTAATTGGGGTAAAATCGGAGGGGGAGACGAATAATGAGAGACTGTGAAGTCTGAGAAACAAACTGAGGGTTAAGGAGGGGAGAGGGGTGGGGGAATGGGTGAGCCTGGTGGTTGGTAATAAGGAAGGCATGTATTGCATGGAGCACTGGGTGTGGTACATAAACAATGAATCTTGGAACACTGGAAAAAAAAATGATGCAAGTGGAAAAAAAAAACGCCCTCTTTGGCCTTCCTTTCTCTTCATGAAGTTGTGCCTTCTTTAGAAATGTGTCAATAAAGCCAAGTGCAACCTGTGCTAGTGCATTAGAAAAGATAATTTAATTTGTAAAACCTATTGATTTGTTCCCAATCAATGGGACAGACTGAGCTGACACAGCAGAATACACTCATACCCCATCCCACCTCACTTCACACTCAGAACGCAATAATTTTGGGATATATAACTTAGTTCAGCATCAAGAGGGAAATCTCAGAGTGCCAGAAATGAAAAAAGAAAGAAAGAAAGAAAGAAATCAAGCCAGAAGAGGTAGCAGAACTTAAAGCTAAAATTCAGATCAGAATCAGATATACACAGCAATGTTTGAGATCCTGAGGGTCTGCCACTTTCCCATGAAAATATATTAAGGTTGTGATTCCAATGTCTATATAGAGCTGAAGCTAAGCTTCGGGTGACAAAATTGTTCTCTTCCAGGGTTCCTAGGAGCTCAGTTAAGCATCTGCCTTTGGCTCAGGTCATGATTCTGTGGTCCAGTGAACCCCAAGTCAGGCTTTCTGCTCAGTGGTGAGTCTGCTTCTCTCTCTCCTTCTGCTCCTACCCCCTGCTCATGCTCTCTCACTCTCTTTCAAATAAATAAATAAAATATTAACAAATAAGAGGCACAATAGTTTAAAAAAATGTTATCTTCCCTTGAGTTATTGGAACCCCACTATGTGCCATGTTTGATGGAAATATCTAACGTCACACTACCATGAGATGTGAGGTCCTAGGGTTCTTGGGTGGCTTAGTTGGTTAAGCGACTGCCTTTGGCTCAGGTCATTATCCCGGAGTCCTGGGATCGAGTCCCGCATCAGGCTCCCAGCTCCATGGGGAGTCCGCTTCTCCCTCTGACCTTCTCCCCTCTCATGCTCTCTCTCACTCTCTCTCTCTCTCAAATAAATAAATACAATCTATAAAAAAAGATGTGAGGTCTTCAAACCTAATATTTTTAAATTGCTTTATAACCAGAAAAATCTCAATGTAAATAGAACAGGTACATGAAAACATTTTGTGGAAATATGAAAATGAAAGCACATGAAATTTTCACAAAAATCATCTCAAATATGAGTGTATTTTATAACTTAACATTTCCACTGCTAGGTATAATCTCTTGGAGAAGTTGCTTATGTCCTATGTTTACCAAGAAACATAGATGAGAAGTTATTAAAATACTGTAAAAGTAAAAATCTAAAGCAATGTAAATGTTTATCATTAGAGGGAATAAATTATAGTATGTTCAAACAATGGTATATCAAGAAGTTAATATGCATACTTATAATTAGTACATGTTTTTTCTATATTTTCTTCAAGTAAAATTTAGTTATAATATTAAGTAAACTAGATTTTGCTACACTGATATTGATACAAATTGAAAACATTGCTGAATGAAAAAAATTGCAATATAGTGCAATAGATATGATTTATGTTAATTCAACAAGTGACCCAAAGCAGGGTAGCATATACTATTTTTGTGTGTGTATATAAATATATGTGAATATATATATGTATATGTATATATATACTTACATATTCTATATATCTAGATATATACATATATATCTAGAATATATATATATATCTAGGAAAAAATATATACATATACATATTCTAGAATGTTATGCATCTAGTCATGTTATTGGTAACCATACAGAAGTAGTATAAATAGACCTGTGAGAGCCTCAACTTGATCTAAAATAATCAACTTGACATATTTTATAATGGAGAGTTTCTGAGTCAAAATGACAAATATAAGCATTCATTAATTTTGTCAGGCAAATGAAATTTTGTTATTTTATCCTGCGTGTTTCTCTAATTTTTAAATCTTGCAAAAATTAAAACTGACTCTCAATTCAGACATCCTTTTTCCAACTTCATGGTATGTAATAAGGTCACCAAGTTGAGCCTCACAACCTCAATTAATTAGCATCTTCACTAGTATGTTGGACATATTAGATTAAGCCAAGCTGATATCATGAAATTACTTAAAATAGGACCAAAATCCTTCAAAAAGAATGTGTTTTAAACTCAGTCAACATCCATCTTACATCATATCTCCATTTTTGTATCTCAAAAAATTCCATAATAATGACCATAGCCTTATAGATTCAAAGAATAAAACAAATTATTACCTATTTTGTAAAAAAAAAATGAACTTATTTGAAACATTTTCAATATCAGCATGAATCAAAAAAGGGATTTCAGGGTTTTTCCTAGATCATTAGAAATTTCAATTAACCAGAATACCCCATAACATAAGTATTATTATCTTGAATGTGGGTTTATAGTTGGACATAAATCTGCAGGGGGTGTATATTTAAGCTGGTGCAAGCATTCCAAAAGCATTCATTTCTATATGAATAATTAATATGGTAATTATAAATCGGTCATTTATTCATAGAAATCAGATCCACAGATCCTCTACTTGATAACAATTTGCTAGTCATGAGTTTAAAGTTTTTAATGTACCAGAAAGTAATAAAACTCTATTTCATTAAGAATTGTATTTAATTCAGAATTTGCACAAATCCAGCTGTTCTTTTAACTCACCTTATTTGTATGCATGTTTTCCTTAATTCAGATGCAGGTATTGATTTAGACCATATTTTCTATTACTGAGATTCCACAGATATCTAGATAATATATTATGAAGTGGGCAGAGACATTTTATTATCAGCTTCAGTTCTCTAAGCCAGTGGTTTCTAGGCTATTAGATTTCATAGACCAGTTATTTTATTATTTTATTTTTTATTCTATTTTATTTTATTATTTTACTTTTTTAGGTAAAATGTGATATGTTTGAATATTTTTAAGACTTTAAGACCTTATTTTTTAGAGGAGTTTCAGGTTTACAATAAAATTGAGGTGTTGGAACAGAGATTTCCTATATACTCCTTGCCTCTGCACATGAATAGCCTTCCCCAACTTCACTCACTACAATGGTACATTTTTTTATCAAAGATTAATCTACATGATACATCATAATCACTCAAAGTCCATAGTCTATTTTAGGGTTCACTCTTTTACATTCTGTGGTTTAGATAAATATATAATGGCAATAATCTATTATTAAAATATCATACAGGATACTTTCACTGCCCCCCAAATAGACCATGTTCTGCCTATTTACATTCACCTCCCCACTCTTGAGAACCACTAATATTTTATTGTCTCCATAGTTTTGCTTTTCTCAGAATGTCCTATAGTTGGAATCATACAATATATAGACTTTTTAGATTGACCTTTTTCACTTAGTAATATGCATTTAACTTTCTCCATATCGTTTCATGGCTTAACATTTCATTTCATTGTTGCATTGGAAATTAATACGTTGTCCAGATGTACCAAAGTTTATTTATCCATTTACCTTTTGAAAGACATGTTGGTTGATTCCATGATTTGGCAGTTATGAATAAACTGCTATAAATATCTGTGCACAGGTTGTTGTGTGAACATAAATTTTCAACTCCTTTAAATAAATATCAAGGAGTGTAATTGTTATATTTATGGTAAAAATATGTTTAGTTTTGTAAGAAATCAACAAACTGTCTTTCAAAGTGTCTCTATCATCTTTCATTCCCACCAGCAACAAATGTTTTTCTGTTGTACCACATCCCCCTCAGCATTTGGTGCTGTCAGTGTTCTAACAGGTGTATAGTGATACCTATTTGTTGTTTTACTTTGCATTACCCTGATGACATATGAAGGTGTCTGTGAAGGTCTTTGGTCCACTTTTTAATTGGATTGTTTGTTTCCTCATTGTTGGCTTTTAAGTGTTATTTGTATATTTTGGAAAACAGTCTTTTTTTTAAGATTTTATTTATTTATTTGACAGAGAGATCACAAGCAGGCAGAGAGGCAGGCAGAGAGAGAGAGGAGGAAGTAGGCTCGTCACCGAGCAGAGAGCCCGATGCGGGGCTAGATCCCAGGACCCTGAGATCATGACCTGAGCCGAAGGCAGAGACTTTAACCCACTGAGCCACCATTATCAGATTTGTCCTTTGCAAATATTTATTCTCAGTCTCTGGCTTGTCTTTTCATTCACTTGGCATTGTCTTTTTCAAGGGAGAAATTTTCAATTTTAATGGAGTCCCACTTATTCATTATTTCTTTCATGGATTGTGCCTTTGGTGTTGTATCTAAAAAGGCATCAAATAGCATACCTAAAGTCATCTAGGTTTTCTCCTTTGCTGTTTCCTATGAGTTTTATAGTTCTATGTTTCACGTTTAGTCTGTGATCCATCTTGAATTATTTTTGTGTGTGTGTGAAATGTGTAAGGTTTGTGTCTACATTTTTTTTTGTGCCTTCAACACCAGTTTTTGAAAACACTGTCTTTGCTCCATTGTATTCTCTTAATTTGTTTGTCAAAGATCAGTTGACTGGGGCACCTGGGTGGCTCAGTGGGTTAAAGCCTCTGCCTTTGGCTCAGGTCATTATCTCAGGGTCCTAGGATCGAGGCCCATATTGGGCTCTCTGCTTGGCAGAGAGCCTGCTTCCTCCTCTCTCTCTGCCTGCCTGTCTGCCTACTTGTAATCTCTCTCTGTCAACATAAATAAATAAAATCTTTAAAAAAAAACAAAAATCAGTTGACTATATTTATCAGGGTCTATTTCTGGTCTCTCTCTTTTGAATTTATTTTTAAGGAAAATATAAGCAGGGCCTAAACTGGGATTTCATTTTTTTTGACCACCTAAGAATATTAAAGAAAGATATTGTCTATCACATAATTTCACAAAATAAATGCAATTTTAACATCCCAAGAATAAGAAAGACACAACCTCAGAAACAAAACAAAACACCTTCAAGTGAATAATTTTAATTTTATGTAAAACATCTTACATTATCTTTGCTTTTCTGATTTCTCTTTCAGCCAGTGGAAACATCTTCATTTTCATGCAGTAGAATATATGGTTTATGAGTTTTTCTCTGTTTCTAAGTTCATCTGCAGAAATCAAGTACTATATTGGTTAACAACTCAAATGTGTAGGTTCTACTTTTCATTCTCACATATGTTGCTGTATCTGACAAATTTTATTTATTTATTTATTTATTTATTTATTTATTTATTTATTCTTTTTAAAATTATGTTATATTAGTCACCATACAGTATATCATTAGTTTTTGATGTAGTGTTCCAAAATTCATTGTTTACACATAACACCCAGTACTCCATGCAATATGTGTCCTCCTTAATACCCACCAACAGGCTCACCCATTCCTCCACCTCCCTCCCCTCTAAAACTGTCAGTTTGTTTCTCAGAGTCAACAGTCTCTCATGGTTTGTCTCCCCATCAGATTCCCCCTGTTCACTTTTCCCTTCCTACTCTTAATGTCCTCCATGCTATTCCTTATGTTCAACACAAGTAAGTGAAACCATATGATAATTAACTTTCCCTGTTTGACCTATTTCACTCAGCATAATCTCCTCCAGTTCCATCCATGTTGATGCAAAAGTTGGGAATTCATCCTTTCTTATGGCTGAGCAATATTCCATTGTATATATGAACCACATCTTCTGTATCCATTCATCTGTTGGAGGAATCTCATCTCTTTCCACAATTTGGCTATTGTGGACATTGCTGCTATGAACATTGGGGTACATATGGCCCTTCTTTTCACTACATCTGTATCTTTGGGGTAAATGCCCAGTAGTGGCAAGTGAGTGGCCATGATAAATTTCAGTGGTAGTACTGGCAAGGATATATGATATAGCTTATCCACAAATGACCTTATTATAAAATGTATAGAGGTTAATATTTCTATTATCCTTATTATTCCTTCTTAGGCATACAAGGCTAGCTTAATTAAATATATGCCCAAATTTATTCAAGCTGACAGTAAAGGCCTGAAACATTTAAGTGCCCCCTTGAAAGGAAAGTTCAATAAGTTCATATATGCACAGAAATTTGTTACCCATACACTATGAGTAGCAAAATTACAAAATACAGACATTGTTCTTTATGTAGCTAACACATCTTAGTGATTTCATACAGAATTTTAAATTCCATACTGAACAAGGAGATATAATTAACCAAGTATTTTCAAAGTTTTCCCTGTGCTTAAGAAATCTTTGTTTAAATTTAACCATTGGCTCTTTTTTTAATTATTATTCCTCTAGACAGAGGAAACAACAACAACAACAAAAACAGGATAAGAATCACACATCTATATCTCTGGAACTTTGTGAAACATTTTGGAAGCTCATGACTTCTAATTTATTTGTCCCTTGGAAAGAAATTTACCCAGTAGCTTTTGTGCATACCAAAGGATCATAGATTTATGTGAAATTTGGTTTAGGCAGCTCTAAGCAGTAACCCAAGGAACTCATTAAGGATCCAGTTAAATTGTCTTAAAACTGTCTCTCCCTTGTACCTTACTAAAATATTAGACAGTCTAGTCAGGATTCTGCCTTTTTTCAAGGTATAAATATACATTTAAGAAAGTGATATTTATCTTTCATACATCAAGGGCTGGGGAAAAATCACAATACTTCCTAGTTTTCTTGAATAATTATGGAGTAATATCTGAACCTGTGTAAGTCAACTGATTTTTCCATTCTTACTAGTAAGGGTAATAATATTTATACATTTTCTAGTATGTATAATAAAGAAGTACTGTTGACCCGTAAATAATGTGGGACCTGGGGTGTCAACCCTCCACACAATTTAACATCTATGTATACATTTTTGCTCCTCAAAAACTTAACTATTCATAGCCTACTGTTGACCAGAAGCCTTACTGATAACACGAACAGTTAACATATTTTGTGTGTTATATGTATTACATTTTGTATTTTTACAATAAAGAAGGATAAGGAAAATAAAATATTTAAAAAATCAAAAGGAAGAAGAAATGCATTTATAGTACTGGTGCTATAAAAATCCACATGTAAGTGGACCCACACAGTTAAACCTCATGTTATTCAAAGTTTCACTGTACTCTATTTGATTTGCTTCAGAATTAGATTTTTTAAACATGAAAGGCTTATCTTAGTTTTAGTAATACCTGATGTCTATTTCTTTTCCATCCAGTTAGTTTCCAAGCACTGCTTTCAACACTTTACATTTGCTATCTTCAGTTCTCACAGTGAGCATGATAATAACAAGGAGGGATTTATTGAATACTTATAAGCACTTTAAATGAATCTTACTTAGTAATCTTATCAATACTCTGAAGTGACTACTACTGTAATTCACACTGTAAGTACTATAACAAGAAAACTGAGTCTCAGAGAGGTCAAGCAACTTGCTCAGCAGCTTTTAAGTAAAGAAGTCAAGATTAAAGCTGATGTTTGTCTGAACCCAAAACCTGAGCTCTTCCTACTATTTTATTTTTTTAATTTATTTGACAGAGAGAGAGAGATTACAAGTAGGCTGAGAGGCAGGCAGAAAGAGAAGAGGAAGCAGGCTCCCTGCTGAGCACAGAGCCTGATGTGGGACTTGATCCCAGGACTCTGAGATCATGACCTGAGCTGAAGGCAGAGGCTTTAACCCACTGAGCCACCCAGGCACCCATCTTCCTATTACTTTAAAATCATGTGTTATACTGGGGGGAAAGCTCCCTGGATTAGAAGCTCAATGTCATGTTTTATGTTCCAGCATCCCACTTAAGACCTGAATAACAACCCTAAAGTAATACATGCCTATAAAGGAAACGAATAATGCTGAATAAAGAGATTACGCTCAACATTATGTGCAATACCTACTGGGTGCTCAATATATGTTGGGAGGGATGAGGAAAGGGAGTGAGGGAGAAAGTGTAAAAAAGCACATATTATGTTAAGTGACTTGGACTTTGATATGAGACAATTGTATCATTTTCTCATGTGCGAGATCCTGTAAGGCCTTATGATGATTAAAGAGAATATATACAAAGTATGTTGCATGGTATTTATCATGAATTATTTTAACCAAGCAAAGGTGAGTTCACTCCTTGGTGAGGCAGAAACTGCACCAGGTTGAGTCACCACACAAAGAAAGCTTTTGACACCGTTTTTGGGGTGACCCGTGGTGGACGTTTTGAGGGCAGCTGACCCACAGCCTGTGTGCCCCGGACCGCCTCCCATGGAAGCCTGAGCCGGCCGTATAGCCTTCTCCCTTTGTCTCATAACCACGTCCACCAACGAGAATGCTAATTCACCAGATGCCCGCCTTAACAGATTCAAGAACAAGGGGAAAGACAGTACAGAAATGAGGCGGCGTCGAATAGAAGTTAATGTGGAGCTGAGGAAAGCTAAGGATGACCAGATGCTGAAAAGGAGAAACGTAAGCTCGTTTCCCGATGATGCTACCTCTCCACTGCAGGAAACCCGCAACAACCAGGGCACTGTAAACTGGTCTGTTGATGACATTGTCAAAGGCATAAATAGCAACAATTTGGAAAGCCAGCTCCAGGCTACTCAAGCTGCTAGGAAACTGCTTTCTAGGGAAAAACGGCCACTCATAGACAACATAATCCGGGCTGGTTTGATTCCAAAATTTGTGTCCTTCTTGGGCAGAACTGACTGTAGTCCCATTCAGTTTGAATCTGCTTGGGCTCTCACTAACATTGCTTCCGGGACATCAGAACAGACCAAGGCTGTGGTAGATGGAGGTGCTATCCAAGCATTCATTTCTCTGTTGGCATCTTTCCATGCCCACATCAGTGAACAAGCAGTATGGGCTCTAGGAAACATTTCAGGTGATGGTTCAGTTTTTCAAGACTTGGTTATCAAGTATGGTGCAGTTGACCCGCTCTTGGCTCTCCTTGCAGTTCCTGATATGTCATCTCTGGCCTGTGGTTACTTACTTAACCTTACTTGGACACTTTCAAACCTTTGTCACAACAAGAATCCTGCACCCCTGTTAGAGGCTGTGGAGCAGATTCTTCCTACTTTACTTCTTCCTACCTTAGTTCGTCTGCATCACGATGATCCATAAGTCTTGGCAGATACCTGCTGAGCCATTTCCTACCTTACCGATGGTCCAAATGAACGGATTGAAATGGTTGTGAAAACAGGAGTTGTGCCCCAGCTTGTGAAGCTTCTAGGAGCTACTGAATTGACCATCGTGACTCCTGCGCTAAGAGCCATAGGAAATATTGTCACTGGGACAGATGAACAGACTCAGGTTGTAATAGATGCAGGAGCACTTGCTGTCTTTCCCAGCCTGCTAACGAATCCCAAAACTAATATTTAGAAGGAAGCTACGTGGACAATGTCAAACATCACAGCTGGCCGCCAGGACCAGATACAAGTTGTGAATCATGGATTAGTCCCATTCCTCATTGGTGTTCTCTCTAAGGCAGACTTTAAGATACAAAAGGAAGCTGTCTGGGCTGTGACCAACTACACAAGTGGCGGGACAGTTGAACAGATTGTATACCTTGTTCATTGTGGCATAATAGAACCGTTGATAAATCTTTTAACTGCGAAGGATACCAAAATTATTCTGGTTATTCTGGATGCCATTTCAAACATCTTTCAGGCTGCTGAGAAACTAGGTGAAACTGAGAAATTTAGTATAATGATTGAAGAATGTGGAGGTTTGGACAACATTGAGGCTCTACAAAACCATGAAAATGAGTCTGTGTACAAAGCTTCATTAACCTTGATTGAGAAGTATTTCTCTGTAGAGGATGAGGAAGATCAGAATGTTGTGCCAGAAACTACCTCTGAAGGCTATACGTTCCAAGTTCAGGATGGCACTCCTGGGACCTTTAACTTTTAGATTGTACAGCTGAGCCAGAAAGTTGTTTGTTGTGTACTCTGTTTGGTAGAAGTTTGTCTACCGTTTCTCTACTAAGAACTCTTTTTAAATGGGTTTTGTTATTGTAGCACTTTTCACAACCAAACTCTACTTGACTAGTTCCAAACTGTACAAATTGTATGAAGCTCCTCCTCTCAGTGGGTTTCTTATTTCTATGTGGAATCTCCTATCTTGCAGTGTCCTGTAAATAAAGATTAAATTCCACCCTTTAAAAAAAAAAAGAAAGAAAGCTTTTGTTTACAGCAAATAAGGAGATGACCTATAATGGCTTCCAAAACTGTGAGTTCCTGAAAGAGGGTGAATGGATTCTTTTGCTTTAGGGTTTGGATGTATATTTAGATTAAGAATCCTTTTCATCATATGAAGAGCTGGGCATAAGGTCATGCATGTGCCTTAAAGAAACATGCCTACACATACATTGTATGTTATGTAAATGAGGCTCCTCCCTTGGCAGATATTTTAGTATTATAATGTAGTAAAGTTTATTGTAGGTCATTCCAGAGTCACTTTACGGTCCATTTTCAAAAGTACAAATCAAGTTTAGGTCAAACTGTCCCAGAGTCTGGGGAGGCAGCAGATTTTTTCAGGCTAATTGCCATCATTTGGAGGGTGGTTTCAAGTTTCATTTGCCCGAGTTAACACGAAAACTTGAAAGAAGAGCTTATGGAAAAATATAAGACAAAAGTTAGTGAGTACAAGCAGATGGGCAGTACAAGGCCAGGTCTTGGGGTCTAGCTTATGATTTTGATGACCTTACTAAATGACCTTTTATGACCTTATTAAAGTTAGTTAAAATAAAATAGTTAAAATAAACTAACTTGATGGATATAGATTATTGATATAAAAATGCTTTTTATTATTATGAATACGACATGATTTTGCATAGCCAACATTAGTATTAGTATTAATATTTATTAGTATTGGTATTAGTATTATTAGTATGTATCCATCCACCATTCATTAAACACCTACTCTGCATGAGCGTTGTGCTAGGTTTTGGTGATTCAAAGACAGATCATTGAGGCTCAAATGCTTAGAGATGATTATTAATATTCCTAGAAGAAGAATTAGAATTGGGAAACAAGCATGCCAGAATGCTAAATTTATAGTCTTAATTTCTGTACAGTCAAACTAAGATCTTATTGGCAGAATTTCCTCTCTCTCTCTTGCTTCTGCTCCTACGATTCAAAGGTAAATCCACCATTTTTTACCACAAACTTCATCATTCTACCCTTGCTTTTAATCTTTCTGAGTAGGATAATTATTTTTCCTCCCTATGCCATTGGTAATGTTTGATTGCAAAAGAAAAAAAAGAGAGAAAGAAAGAATGAATGAAAGAAAGAAAGAAAAAAGAAGGGAAAAGAAAAGAAAAGAAAAGAGGAAAGGGAAGGAAGGAAGGAAGGAAGGAAGGGGAAAGTTTCATGTCTGGGATGAATTTTGAAGTGTGCCTTGGACTTGGGTGTTCTTATAGGCCCACAGCATGACATTTTACTTGGCTGGGAATCAAAATTCTAGGATTCTAAGACTTAACTAGAACACAATTTTATCAATGTGATTATGCAGGTAATTGACTCAGTGACCTTGCTGAAGCCTAGTAATACTATGTTTTTTTCTTTTATTACATTATAGGAACTATGCTAAGTGCATTACATTTGTTATTATATTTAATCTTCAAAATAACCCCATAAGTAGGTACAATTAATGTTCTTATTAAAGATAAAGTAAATTGAGGCCCAGAGTATTATCAGGAAGAAACATTAAAATGAATGTACCAAAACACTAGCTCAAGTCTTAATTCCTACTTAATATTTGAACTTGGATAAGACTTATTCCTATATATCTTTCTCATTCATAAAATGAGGGTGTTGAACTAGATAGCCTCCACCTTTTTTCAGCCCTAAAATGATAATTAATTGCTCTTTTTTCATAGGACACAGAATAAATTAAGTAATTTACATAGTATTTTTGGTAAATTAACTCCCTTTCAACTCCACTTTAAATTGGTATATAAAACTATTTCTATAAAAGTTCAATGAAATTTTCTAATAAGAAATGATCAAAATGATCAAAATTCATTGATTATTTGCATTTAATAGACTGAAGTTATATTTGCCATTTATAATTCATACACCAAGATGAACTGCAAGTAGCCTAAAACTTACACATTGCCCCAGAACAATGGTCTTCAAGCATTTTTATTTTATTTTTATTTTTTTTAATTTTATTTTTATTCTTTGCCCAAGGGGTACAGGTCTGTGAATCATCAGGATTACATCTTTCACAGCATTCACCAAAGCACAAACCCTCCCCAATGTCCTTAACCCATCCACCCTATCCCTGTCTTAAAGCATTTTTAAATCAATTTTATTATGTTTTTCTAAAACAAATTAATCAACTATAATTAACATACACTATTTTGTTTCAGGTGTACAATTTAATGATTCAACAATTTTATACATTCCTTAGTGTCATCATGATAAGTACAGGCTTAATCCCTTCCACCTATGTCACCCATCCCCCCACCCAGCCATTCTCTGGCAACTTCCAGTTTATTTTCTATATTTGAGTCTGTTTTTTTTGTTTGTGTCTTTTTTATTTAGTTATTTTGTTTTGTTTCTTAAATTTCACATATAAGAGAAATCATATGGTATTTTTCTTTCTCTGACTGACTTCTTTCACTTAGCATTATACCCTCTAGATCTATCCATGTTGTTATAAATGGCAAGAGTTAATTCTTTTTGATGACTGAGCAATATTCCATTATATATATCTATACCCCACATCTTCTTTATCCACTCATCTATCAATGGACACTTAGGTTGCTCCCAAATCTTGACTATTGTAAATAATGCTGCAATCAACATATATTCTCAAATTAGTGTTTTGTTTTCTTTGGGTAACTACCCAGTAATTACTGGATCACATCATAATTCTATCTTCAATTTTTAAAGAATCTCCAAAATGTCTTCCACAGTGGTTTCACCAGCTTGCATTCCCACCAACAGTGCATAAGGGTTCCTTTTTCTCCATATCCTTGCCAACACTTGTTATTTCTTGTCTTTTTAATTTTAGTCATTTGGAGAGGGGTAGATGATATTCCATTGTGGTTTTCACTGCATGACACTGATGATTATTGATGTTGAACATCTTTTCATGTGTCTGTTGGCCATCTGGATGTCTTTGGAAAAATTCAGGTTCTCTGCTCATTTTTAACTTGGATTATATTATCTATCTATTTATCTATCTATCTATCTATCTATCTATCTATCTATCTATCTATCTATCTATGTTTTTGCTGTTGAGTTGTATAATTTTCATATATACTTTGGATATTAACCTCTTAGCAGATATATCATTTGCAAATATCTTCTTCAATTCATCAGGTTGTCTTTTAATTCTGTTGATGGATTCCTTCACTGTACAGAAACGTTTTATTTTGGTGTAGTCCTAAAAGTTTACTGTTACTTTCATTTTCCTTTCCAAAAGAGACACATGTAGAAAAATGTTACTAAAACTGATATCTAAGAGATTACTGCCTATGTTTTCTTCTAGGAATTTCATGACTTCAGGTCTCATATTTAGGTCTTTGATCCATTTCGTGTTTACTTCTGAGTAGTGTGCAAAAAAGTGATCCAGTTGCATTCTTTCACATGTAACTGTCCAGTTTTCCCACCACCATTTGTTGAAGAAACTGTCTTTTTCCCATTGTATATTCTTGACTTCTTCGTTGTAGTTTAATTGACCATCAAAGTGGGTTTATTTTTGGTCTCTCTATTCTGTTTCGTTGATATATGTGTTTATTTTTTATGATAGCATGCATGCCATTTTAATAATTAAACCTTTGAATTATATCTTGAAATCTGAGATTGTGAGATTTTTAGTAATTTTCATTTTTTTGTTTTTTAAATTATTTTTATTTTTTATTCCAGTGTAATTGATATGGGTACTCTTTGATCCCCATCACCTATTTCACTCATCCCCCCACTCATTTCTCTTCTTGCGATACCTCTAGTTCTGTCTTTTTCAAGACTGCTTTGGCTATTCAGGGTCTTTTGTGATTCCATACAAATTTTAGGATTTTTTATTTTAATTCTATAAAAAAAACTGTTAGTATTTTTTAACATCTTAATTGTTTTTTCAGTTTTCCAAGATTCATTGTTTATGCACCATACCCAGTGCTCCATGCAATACGTGCCCTCCTTAATACCCACCACCAGGCTCATACATTCCCCCACCCCTCTACCCTCCCTACCCTCAGTTTGTTTCTCAGAGTCCACAGTCTTTCATCTTTCATCTCCTCCTCGGATTTACCCCAATTTACTTTTCCTTTCCTTCTCCTAATGTTCTCCATTTTATTTCTTATGTTCCACAAGTAGGTGAAACCGTATGATAATTGACTTTCTTTGCTTGACTTATTTCACTTAGCATAATCTCCTCCACTCCTGTCCATGCTGATACAAAAGTTGGGTATTCATCCTTTCTGATGGCTGCATAATATTCCATTGTATATATGGACCACATCTTCATTTGTCTGTTGAAAGGCATCTAGGCTCTTTCCACAGTTTGGCGATTGTGGCCATTGCTTCTATGAACACTGGGGGTACATATGGCCCTTCTTCTCACTACATATGTATCTTTGGGGTAAATACACAGTAGTGCAATTGCAGGGTCATAGGGTAGCTTTATTTTTAATTTTTTGAGGAATCTCCACACTGTTTTCCAAAGTGGCTGCACCAACTTGCATTCCCACTAACAGTGTATTGGAGAAGATGTGGAGAAATAGAACCTCCTGTTACTATTTTGATAGAGATCACATTGAATATGTAGATTATTTTGAGTAGTATAGACATACTGTTTCAATCTATGACAATGAAATATATTTCCATTTGTTTGTGTCATCTCTGATTTCTTTCATCAATTTTTATAATTTTCAGAGTACAGGACTTGCACATCTTTAAGTTTATTCCTAGGTATTTTATTCTTTTTGGTGCAACTCTAAATTGGATTTTTCTTAATTTCTCTGTTACTTCATTATTAGTGCATAGAAATGCCATCTGGTCCTGTATTTTTGTGGGGTTTTTTTTGAGAGTTTTTTTATTACCGATTCAATTTCATTCCTAGTAATCTGTTCAAATTTTCTATTTCTTCCTGATGAGTTTCCAAAGGCTATATGTTTCCTGGAATTTATTTCCTCTAAATTGTTCAACTTGTTGGTATATAATTTTTCATGATATTCTCTTATAATCCTTTATATGTCTGTGGTGTCATTTGTTATTTCTCTCTTTCCTTTCTGATTTTATTTATTTGAATCTTCTCTCTCCCTCTTTGTCTCTTCCTGTCTCTGTCTCTCTCTTTAATGAAGGTGAATAATGATTTATCAAATTTGTTTATCATTCTTTTCAAAGAACCAGCTCCTGGTTTCATTGGTTTATTCTATGGCTTTTTTAAAGTCTCCATTTAATTATTTCTGCTCTAATCTTTATTATTTCCCTTCTTTCTGGCTTTGGGCTTTGTTCTTTTTATAGCTCTTTTAGTTATAAAGTTAGGTTGTTTATTTGAGATTTTTCTTGCTTCTTGAAATATGCTATAACCATTCCTCTAAGAACAGTTTTTGTTGTATCTCAAAGACTTTGAGCCATTTTGTTTTTATTTACATCTGTCTCCATGTATTTTTTTAAAGATTTTATTTATTTATTTATTTGAGAGAAAGAGAGAGAGAGAGAGAGAGAGAGAACACACAAGTGGGTGGAGGGGCAGATGGAGAGGGAGAAACAGACTCTGCAGTAAGCAGGGAGCTGGATGTGGGTTTCTATCCCAAGACCCTGGGATCATGACCTGAGCCAAAGGCAGATGCTTAACCTGTGGAGACACCCAGGTGTCCCTCCATCTATTTTTTACTTCCTCTCTGGTTTCTTGGATGACCCATTCATTGTTTAGTAGCATGTTATATAAACTTCATGTTTTTGTGTTATTTCCAGATTTTTTCTCTTGTGACTGATTTCTAATTTTGCACCATTGTATTTGGAAAACATGCACGATATGATTTCAATATTTTTGAATTTGTCAAGACTTATTTTGTGGCCTAATATGTGATATTATGAAGAATGTTCCATGTGCATTTGAAAAGAATGTTTATTCCACTGTTTTGGAATGGAATGTTCTGAATATATCTGTTAGATCTATCTGGTCCAGTGTGTTATTTAAAGCCACTATTTCCTCAATTTCCTTGATTTTCTCTCTGGGTGATCTAGCCACTGAAGCAAGTGGTTAAAGTCCCCTACTATTACTGTATTACTCCTGATTTTTTTCTTTATATATGTTAATAGTTGCTCTTACACTTAAATGCTTCCAATTTGGGTGCATAAATATTTACAATTTTTGTATCTTCTTGTTGGGTTCCTTTTATCATGTTCTGGTGTCCTTCTTTTTCTTCTATTAGTCTTTGTTTTAAAGTCTATTATGTCCGATATAATTATTACTAACCCAGCTTTCTTTACCTTTCCATAATCATGACAAATCCTTTCTGTCCCTTCACTTTGAATATGTATGTGTCTTATTTTTCTTATTGGAAAAAAGTATTCACAAACAGATGTTAGTACAAGGTTAGTATACATCAGATGACATTATTAGTTTAATAAATAACAATAAGACATGCCGAGCAGATCCTTGTCCTGTTAAAGCAGTGATATGCAAAAGAGAAGTAACTAAAATATGTGTAGATGAACCCCCTTCAGAACACTGAATAACTGTCTAATTACTGATTTTTATTTTCAGCAAATGACTTGTATCTATTTGAAAATATTGGATACAAAGCATCAAATCTAAAATTGATTTTTAAATTTTATATATAATTTAATCTCAATGTACTTATTTTTTTAAAAGATTTTATTTATTAATTTGAGAAAGAGAGAGAGAGTGAGAGAGAGCATAAGAACAGGGTGAGGGGCAGAGGGAGAAGCAGACTTCCCTCCAAGCAGGGAGCCCAATGTGGGACTTGATCCCAGGACTCCAGGATCATGACCTGAGCCAAAGCCAGACACTTAACTGACTGAGCCACTCAGGTGCCCTTTCAGTGCATTTCTTAATAGATTATTATGAATTCATTTTTTCCATTTATAGCTACTTTGAAGATAGAATGATAACATAGGCATTTGATCCCATAACATTTTTGACCAAACAACTCAATAGACTATTACCAAGCAAAACAATGAAATACTTTTTAAACATTTTAATTTGAGGTAATTTTAAACTTATAGAATATTTTGAAAATAATACTGATAGTTCACATACATTCTTCACCATTTTACCATAATGTTAGTAATTTATATTACCATGCTACAAATAGCAGGAATTAATATTGTTGCAAATAAATCATAGTCTATTCAAGTTTTATCAATTTCCCCCAAATATGCTTTTTGTGTTCCAGAATCCAATGAAGAATCCCATGCTGCATTTATTTATTTATCCCTAATCTCTTGTAATCTGTGAGCAGTTTATCATTCTATCCTTGTCTTTCATGATTCTCTTTGATAATTTTGATATGTGCCAAATAGTTATTTTATAGAATGTCTCTCCATAAGGGTTTGCCTGATTTTTCTTCTCCATAATTAGATTAATTTTATGCATTTTTGGTAAGAATTCCATGGAACTGCTGTTGTCATTTCTATTCATATTGGGCATTCAAAATGTCAATATGTTTTCTTACATGGTGTTAACCTTGAGAACTTGATTAAGCTAATGTCTGCTAGGTTTCTCTACTGTATAGTCACTATTTTTGTTTTGTAATAGATACGAGATAATGCTAATATAAGATTTTAATATCAAATTCCTAATCAAATTTTGCCCACTAGATTTGTTTTGTTTTTAACTTAATACAGTACATCATTAGTTTTTTATATCATTTGGGAAAATGATATATCCTTCTCCTCATGTCCTCCATGTTATTCCTTATGTTCCACAAATAAGTGTAACCATATGATAATTGACTTTCTCTCCTTGACTTATTTCACTTAGAATGATCTCCTCCAGTTCCATCCATGTTGATGCAGAAGTTGAGTATCCTTTCTGATGGCTGTGTTATATTCTATTGTATATGTGGACCACATCTTTTTTTTTATCCATTCATCTACTGAAAAGCATCTTGGCTCTTTCCAGTTTGGTTATTGTGGACATTGTTGCTATGAACATTGAAGTGCATGGGGCCCTTCTTTTCACTACATCTTTGTCTTTGGGGTAAATACCCGGTAGTGCAATTGCTGGATCATAAGGGTAGTTCTAGTTTTAACTTTTTCAGGAACCTGCACACTGTTTTTCCAAAGTGTCTGTATCAACTTGCATTCCCACCAATAGTTTAAGAGGGTTCCCCTTTCTCCACAACTTCTAGAACATTTGCTTCTTGCCTTGTCAATTTTTGCCATTCTAACTGGTGTAAGGTTGTATCTCAATGTGGTTTTGATTTGAATTTCACTGATGGCTAATGATGATGAACATTTTTTCATGTGTCTGGGAGCCATTTGTATGTCTTCATTGGAGAAGTGTCTGTTCATGTCTTCTGCCCATTTTTTAACTTGATTATTTGGTTTTTTTGGGTGTTGAGTTTGAGAAGTTTTTTATGGATCTTGGATATCAGCTGTTTATCTGCAGTGTCATTTGCGAATATCTTCTCCTATTCTGTGGGTTGCCTCTCTGTTTTTGTTGACTGTTTCCTTTGCTGTACAGAAGCTTTTTATCTTGATGAAGTCCCAAAAGTTCATTTTTGCTTCTGTTTCCTTTGCCTTTGGAGACATGTCTTGAAAGAAGTTTTGGCCAATGTTGAAGAGCTTACTGCCTATGTTTCTAGGATTTGGATGGATTCCTGACTTACACTGAGGTCTTTCATCCATTTAGAGTTTATCTTTGTGTATGGTGTAAGAGAATGGTCAAGTTTCTTTCTTCTATACATAGCTGTCCAGTCTTCCCATCACCATTTATTGAAGAGACAGTCTTTTTTCCACTGGATATTTTTTCCTGCTTTGTCAAAGATTATTTGATCATAGAGTTGAGGGTCCATATCTGGACTCTCTACTCTTTTCCACTGGTCTATGTGTATGTTTTTTGCCAGTACCAGGCTGTCTTGGTGATCACAGCTTTGTAATATAGCTTGAAATCAGGCAATGTGATGACTCCAGCTTTGTTTTTCTTTTTCAACATTTCCTTGGTGATTCAGGGTCTTTTCTAGTTCCATACAAATTTTAGGATTGTTTGTTCCAGCACTTTGAAAAATGCCAATGGTATTTTGATTGGGATGGCATTGAAAGTATAGATTTCTCTGGGCATCATAAACATTTTCAACAATGTTTATTCTTCCAATCCATGAGCATGGAATGTTTTTCCATCTTTTTTTATCTTCAATTTCTTTCATGAGTGTTCTGTATTTCTTAGAGTATAGATCCTTTACCTCTTTGGTGTGGTTTATTCCAATGTATCTTATGGTTTTTGGTGCTATTGTAAATGGAATCAATTCCCTAATTTCCTTTTCTCTAGTTACATTGTTAGTTTATAGGAAAGCAACTGATTTCTGTGCATTAATTTTGTATCCTGACACATTACTGAATTACTGTATGAGTTCTAGTAATTTTGGGGGTGTGTTTTTAGGTCTGAATTGAGTTTCTTGTAGGTGGCCTATAGATAAGTCTTCTGTTTGCTTATTTATTTGTTTGTTTTATTTTGTTTTTTATCCATTCAGTAAAATTATGTCTTCTGATTGGAGCATTTAGTCTATTTACATTCAAAGAAATTTTGATACATATGAACTTATTGCTACTTTATTACATGTTTTATGGGTGTTTTTGCAATTCTTTTTTTCCTTTCTTATCTTGCCCTCCTCCCTAGTGGTTTGGTGACTTTCTTTAGTGATATGCTTGGGTTACTTTCTTTTTATTTTTTGCACATCTATTACTGGTTTTTAATTATGTAGTTACCATTAGGTTTATATATAATGTCTTATGAATATAAGTCTATATTAAGTTGATGATCATTTACGTTTGAACCCATTCTAAAAACACTAAATTTTTACCCTGCCCTTTTATTTATATGATGTCTTACAGTACATCCTTCTATTTTTTGAATCCCTTGCCTGATTTTTATAGATATTTTACTGCTTTTTTTCTTTAACCTCTTTGGTTTTATAAATGATTAATCTACTGCTCCTATTATGTTTGTATTTACTTGTGATTTTTTCCTTTTTAAATTGTCTAACTCCTGATTATGATTTTTTTTTCCCCAGTCAACATTTCTTGTAAGGTTGTTCTCATGGTGATTAATTCTTTTAACTTTTGTTTTTCTGGGAAACTCTTTCTCTCTCCTATTCTGAATGATAGCCTTGATGGATAGAGTATTCTTGGTTGCAGGGGTTTTTTTTTTCCTTTCAACACTTTGAATATTTCATGCTGCTCTCTTCTGGCCTACAAAATTTCTGCTGAAAAAAAAATCTGGTGATAGCCTTATGTGGTTTCCCTTATATATAACTATTTTCTCTTGCTGCTTTTAAAATTCTCTCTTTATCACTACTTTTTGCTGCCATTTTAAATATTATGCATTTTGATATTGATCTCCTTGTGTTAAATTTTTGGGGGCTTTCTGTGTCTCCTGGTTCTGGATATCCATTTCCTTCCTCCAATTAGGGGATTTTTTGCTATTATTTCTTCAAATAAATTTTATGACCACCTTTCTCTCTCTTCTCCTTCTGAGATTCCTGTAATATGAATGCTATTATGCTTGGTTATCTTGCTGAGTTCCCCTATCCTAGTCTCATTTTTTATTATTTTTTTTTCCTTTTTGCTGTTCAACATGGTTGCTTTTCAATATTATGTCTTCCAGCTTGTTGGTCTGTTTTTCTGTTTCTGCTAGCATACTGTTTATTCCCTGTAGTGTATTTTTAATTTCAGTTATTGAGTTCTTCACCTTTGATTGGTTCTTTTTTTAACATATTTTCTATCTTTTGTTGTAAGTCCCACTTAGATATTCCACTTTCTTCTCAAATCCAGCAAGATCTTTATGACCATTAATTTGAATTCTTTATCAGGCATGTTGTTTATCATCATTCCATTTATCTCTTTTGCTGTGATTTTGTCCTGTTCTTTCATTTAGGACATATTCCGCTGTCTCTTTATTTTTTATAGCTCTCTTTTCTTTTCCTCTATGTATTAGGAAAGTCAGGTACATTTCGTTATCTTGAAAGTAATGTCCTTATAAAGAAGAGATCCTATAGCGCACTGTAATGCGATATCTCTTATCCAACAGAATCAGGCACTTCAAGGGTGTCTCCTATGTGGGTTTTGGCACACTACCGTTGTGGTTGAGCTGCATTTGTCTTCAGTCCAGTTAGTTACACTGGCTTACTTTGCCTGTTTTGGGTAGGTTTTGGTTCCTGTGCTGATAAATGGCCAGTCCAAGGCCACTTTGAACTTGTAGTTGGGTTGGACCTTATGCCTATGCCCACTTCTTGTGGGCTGCAGTTGCTCAGAGTTGCAAGGTGTTCACCCTGCATTGTTCCCTGAAAGGTTTTTGTTGGTGGTCAGGACCTGCATTCAGACCAGATGTCTGCCCCCAGTCCAACTGTTGAGATTGTAGGGACCATGAACTACATTATTCTCTGTTTGTGCTGATACTTGTGAGGTTTATTGTTGGTGAATGCATCTGGCAGTCAGATCACATATCTGCTCGTAGCTCACTGCTGGAGTTGCAGTCAAACTGGTGTGTATGTCTTTAACATCTCCTCTCCCTAAGCCAAGAGTCACTTTGGAGTGTTACTGGTTACTGTTTGGGCTGCTTACAGAATGAGATATGCCAGGTGCAGCTAAGGAGGGCCTCCTGACAAGTGGGGTGGGCTGGGTGGGGATGGGTCTGTAGGATAACACAGGGGTGGGGCATGTGGTGTTAGCAAGCTATGGAGAGAGTGTTGGAGCCGGTTCCAGCAGGAGTATGGGTATCTAGACTGGAGGGCAGGGGAGAGAAATAGCACCCGCCAGTTCTTTTGTTCTTAGGGAAGTCTCCTAAAGAAACCTCTCACTCCTGTGCATGTTGTGAAACTAGTAAATAAATCTCCTTCTGGTATACCCCAGGCACTTTTCAAATTGCTGCTTTTATACTGTATTTTGGTGGGGTTGCTTGTTATGCTGTCTCTTTAAGGGCTGAGACTCAGTTCCTATTTCCTGCTGGCTCTTCCAGAACAGACTGTTGATTTTTAAAGTACCCAGAGTTAAGCCTTACTGATTGCAAAAACTCATGAAACTTCACTGATTTTCAAACTCAAATGTTGTGGGGACTTTTCTTCCCAGTGTAGGTCCCTTGTGTCTCAGGTGTTTGGTATGGGATCTGTTACTTTCCCTTCTCTGTGCTTGTGGTCTCTCTACTGTTTGTGATTAGTCTCTCTAGAAATTTAGTTCCTGACCCAGGCTCCTGCACTCATACAATTTTTTCAACGTGGCCTCTTTTCTATGATTAACTGTGGAGAGTCTGTTCTGCTTGTCTTCAGGTTGTTTTCTGTGTTAGTTGCACTGATGTAGCTATTATCTAGGTATATCCATGGGACAAGGTGATCTTGAGATCCTTCTACTCAACCATCTTGCCAGGCTCTCTCCAGCCATTTTTATTAAAAAGGAAAAAAAAAACCACTCAGAACCACTTACCAGTCACAATGACATACTCCTTCCAGGTAATTATTTAACAATAAAATACAAACAAAAATGGATATTGCTTTTTAAGTAATACCAGTGAGAACAACAATCTCACAAATTTTGCCCATATCATAAAAACATTACTATATAAACAATATTTCATGAAACCAATCAGATAGATCAATGCTTCTCAAGCTTAAATGTTTATGGGAATCATCTGGGGATCTTGTAAAATGAAGAATTATGTTCAGTAAGTAGATTTGAGATAGATTCTGAAGTTATGAATTCATCTGGAAGAGGCTTCCAGATGATACCAATGCTGCTGGTCCACGGAGCACATTTTAAGAGCATGGAGCTAAGATAAATTTTGTGACCAGCACTGAAAAACAACTTTTCTGGAGTGAAATCAAATCTAGTCCAGGTGTTGGCAAAAATAGGAATACAGGAAATTATTTTGTTACTCCTCTATCATTTCCTCAACACTCTTATACTCTAAAGTGTCTGAAGTTTGCTTTTCAAGAGCTCTAAGACTGCATTTCCTTGCAGTACTAATTTTGGCTCAAGTCACCCTATGCCCACAGCTACCCACTCTTTTTATAAATATATATAGTAGTAATGTTTACTTTTGATCATATACAAAGATTATCAAAAATATTCCACTTTAATATTTTATTAAAAAATAGTTTACTTTTTTAGTGCCTCTTCATAGACTTATTTAATTTTCTACTTGTAAAGCAGCAAAGCACCTTCAGCTCTCTTAAAAACTATACTAAAAATTGCTCTTCTATGAAAGTACTTTTCCCCTTCTAATGACAGATTCCATTGTCTACTGTTGTTGTATTAAATTAATCTATTTAAATACAAATAAAGTATATATAAACCCCAAATTCAAAATTCTGTGCTCATCTACACTAAGTATGACTTGTAGGCATAATCAAGTTGTACTTAAATTCACTAACAAAATATCATCTAATAGTTCTAAGGAAAATAGCTTTCAAGTCTACATATAAAGTTCATAGTCTAACATCAGTTAAAAGTTACGGGCGCCTGGGTGGCTCAGTGGGTTAAAGCCTCTGCTTTCGGCTCAGGTCATGATCTCAGCGTCCTGGGATCGAGGCCCACATCGGGCTCTCTGCTCAGCAGGGAGCCTGCTTCCTCCTCTCCCTGTCTCTCTGCCTGCCTCTCTGCCTACTTGTAATCTCTCTCTCTGTATCAAATAAATAAATAAAATCTTTAAAAAAAAGTTACTGTAAAGACAAAGGCTTTGGCTGTTTTCCTGGATTTCATACAAATTGTCTGACATTAAGGCTATTCATAACATCAAGACCCCAAATAGCAGTATTTCCTTCAGGATAAAAAAATTTGATGTAAGCAGACCCTAATACAGCTTATTAAGAACATTTAAAGGCATTTAATTATTCACTGTGTTTCTCAAAATGATAGAACACTGAACCATCATGTCAGAAGGCTCCCATTTTGTTCACTAACCTTAAATAATATGTTAGTTAAAGAAAACAATGAACACTTTTGAAGTACAGTGAAAAAGATTGAATAAATGGAAATTACACAAAGACAACTAGTAACAGAGACATATGTGGTACAGGGAAAGACAGCAGTCATGAGGAATAATTTACAGTTTTATTCAAGATAGATCAATTATATGCAATCCAGGTCTTGATTATTAGTGTACATATAAGTTTATAATCACAAATAGTTTCCTGCTTTTGCAAATATGATTATACCAAAGGATGTTAAATTTAATGGTTCTTTGTTAAGGAGACTTAATGATCCATTCTGATTATGTTTGTCAAAATTTTCTAAGCTCAATGTCACCTCTGGTGATATGTGTGTTTGGAGAAATCCATTGCTCCACATTTGAAGTAACAATAGATGATTGTCCCTACCGAGGTCTGTGAAAAAAAGAAATACAATAATGCTGATATAAAATTCAACACACAGAAAACAAATAGTATAATTAAAAATTTGGCAGAAGACATAGATATTTTTCCAAAGAAGACATACAGATGGCTAACACACATATGAAAAAATGTTCAACTGCTGGGAGCCACATGGGCCTCGCTGGCTGACACAGTCACAGCATGGAAACGGCAGCCTTTGCACAGCTCCTGCCAACCAAAGGGAACCTGGTATCTTCTCCCACTACTTCTGATCCCTATCTCAGGATTAATCCTTTTACTTATAATTAGGCCTCTAGACACTCCTAACCAGACCGAGATTGTTAACCAAAACCATATGCATAGAATCAGACCCTTAGCCCTATGGCAAGGACCTTAGATCCTATCTCTGTTAACAGTTCCTCCTACTGTTATCTCTTTGAGCTCTTGCGGATCAGGAGGAAGAATTTTAAGACACCTTGACCCCCTGGAGCTAGGAGTTAGCTTTGCACGAGCAAAAGCAGAGCACTGGTTGCTACCTGTTCACTTAGTGATTAATGGCAAGTTATGGTTCCCCCCTAGAGTTCTGCATTCCATGAATATCCTTGCGGCACCCACTCCAATTTTCCCGTGTAGCAGTGTTTACAATGAAGATGCAGATGTAATAGTTAAATACAAAGGCAGGAGGGGCAAACGCATTACAGCTATACTACTTAAAATACATAATCTGTCTCTGTCATTGGCGGGGGGGGGGGGGGGGGGGGGGTGATTGATGCATGGAAAAAATGTCTTTTTACTAATCAAAGTGCTTTGTATCTCTAAAAGTAATTAATCTTAAGGATCACGCCCTTGTTGTCCTGCCACGTACCCCCCAACTCACTGCCTATAAATAAAGATACTGAGACCAGCAGAGCAGAGATGCCTGCTTGGTGATCAGAAAGAATCTCTCGGCTCTCTCACTCCTTTCACTGACACCGTCCATCCTTCGGAGACCCCTGGAACTGCTGGAGCTGGCCTCTGGCACTCAACATCATGGATCACCAGGGAAACACAAATCAAAACTACAATGAGATATCACCTCACACATGTCAGAATGAATAAAATAAAATAAAAACAGACAAGAAACAGTAGATGTTGGGGAGGATGTGGAGAAGAGGATCCCTCTTGCACTGTTGGTGGGAATGCACACTGGTGCAACCATTTTGGAAAACAGTATGGAGCTTCCCCAAAAAGTTAAAATTAGAACTATTCAATGATGAAGCAATTGCACTACTAGGTATTTACCCAAAGGATACAAAATACTAATTCAAAGGGGTACATATACACTGATCTTTACAGCATCACTGTCAGCAATAGCCAGATCATGGAAAGAGCCCAAATATCCATCGACTTATGAATGGATAAAGAAGATGTTATGTATATATGTATATATATATATATACACACACACATATATACATATATATATGATATATATATGTTATATATATATGCACACATATGATGGAATATTACTCAGCCATCAAAAAGAATGAAATCTTGCCATTTGGAGTGACATGGAAGGAACAAAAATGTATTATGCTAAGTGAAATAAGTCAGAAAAAGACAAATACCATATGATTTTCACTCATATATGGAATTTAAGAAGTAAAACAAATGGGGCACCTGGGTGGCTAAGTCAGTTAGTCATCTACCTTGGCTCAGGTCATGATCCCAGGGTCCTGGTATTGAACCCCCATTGGGTTCTCTGCTCAGTGGGGAGTCTGCTTCTCTCTCTGCTTCTGCCCTTCCCATCTGTTCATGCTCTCTCTCTCTTAATCTCTCTCTCTCTCTCTCTCAAGCAAATAAATAAATAAATAAAATATTTTTCTTTTTTAAAAGAACAAAACGAATGAGCTGAAAGAAAAAGAGAGGCAAACAAAGAAAACAATTCTTAACTATGGAGAACAAACTGATACTTACCAGAGAGGTGGTGGGTAGAAGGATGGGTTAAATAGGTGATGGGGCTTAAGGAGTACACATGGTGTGATGAGCACTGGATGATGCATGGAATTGTTGAATCACTAAATTGTACACCTGAAACTAATATAACACTTATGCTAACTAACTGAATTAAAAAAAACTTGAAAAAATAATGCAAATATAAAATTGATAAGTGTCTATTTCATTCTTGTATAGATTAGTGACATTTAAAAGGAAAGTAATTGAATCAGTCATTATTTGTGACTTTCAAAAGGTAAACAACACAAAGCAACATATTTTACACATGGAAGGATAAGATTTAGACAAACAAATTGTACTACATTTATTAAGGAAATTACTTTTTCTATCATAAAAATGAAGCAAAGTGGGAAGAAAGATTTTTTTATTCTCCTGTTTTTTGGGAACTGTTTGAAAACTATTGAAGAACAGATTTTTTGGTCTTTTTTTTAAGATTTTATTTATTTATTTGACACAGACAGAGATCACAAGTAGGCAGAGTGGCAGGCAGAGGGAGAGGGGGAGGCAGGCTCCCCACTGAGCAGAGAGCCAGATGCGGGGCTTGATCCCAGGACCCTGAGATCATGACCTGAGCCAAAGGCAGAGGCTTAACTCACTGAGCCACCCAGGCACCCCTTTTTTGTCTTTTTAAAAATAGTTTTTAAAAAGTTCGATTAGCCAACATATAGTACATCATTAATTTTTGATTAATGATTCATTAATTGTGTATAACAATGAGTGCTCATCAGATCATGTGTTTTCGGACAACAGCAAACAGTATTCTTAAGAATGAACATTTTAAATCTAAATTGGTTTACATATATACAGAAAAATCTTATTTCTCCATTTAAATACCTACATAACTCTGAGTCTAAAAATGAATGTAAATATTCCACATGTATCACCTTCCCTTCAAAACCCATTTTTGAATCTTGGAACACAACATCAAAAACTAATATGTACTATATGGTGACTAATATAACAATAAAGAATAAAGATTGGAGAGTTAGACTAAGTCAAATAAAAAAACATTTTTGGCACTTTTGATGAGAAAACAGCATAATGTGCTAGCCTAAATGAATCATATATTGGAGAGAACTTCTAGATAGGAAGCATGAGAAAGAAGTTCTTATAGTGAAACAAGAACTTGTTTAAACTCTGCGGGTTCACTTGAATATTCTGGGAGAAGTTTAGATGCACAATAAAATGATATGATCAGAACATCTATTAGATGAGGAAGTATTTGTGCCTTGAAAAATGGTTTTTTTTTTTGCAAGCCAGATTTTAATATGATCTTGTTGTAATTGTTGACAGTAGAAGAAAAAAACATTCTGAATGACTCCACAAGATATCATACTACTGGGAAAAGATCTACACACATGAACATACTATCCATTTATTGACAAAAAGTTGAATACCCTCAACTTTTGTCTCAAAACAAAAGGCACTATTTGTTTCAATCATCATTTCACACTAACCCATGTAAAGAATTCATAGTTCACTATCTCTGTTTATATAAGTGGTACAAAACCATGCCTGCATCTAAAGATTAATAATGGTAATGATGTCAACATCATTAAATTGTTTCCTTAAATGTTCTTTCAATTTCAGGTTCATATTTCATTGTTCATAAGTAATTATTAAAATTACTAACTTCAGCTGTTAGTCTACCTTTCTGAAAACAACTAACTAAAAATAACCTATTCAATTTCTGAGATTCAGTGCGTCTTCAATTTGCTTTAACTTTCTGCCAAAGACCATGTTGGATTCCTTCAAGATAGTTCAAAATATAAATGATAGCCACCTGGTTGTTTAGCATGCACATAATTGATTGTTGGCAAGAAGAGATGGAAAGAGAAAGCTTTTAAATTGGGAAAATAGTGTTACTGAAGGACAGGAGATCTCAAAATTGGCAGAGGTGTTATCAATCTGTAAGGAAACAGTTGAATGGCAAAAAATGTGCTGGGACAACAGATATATTTTTGGACTATGGTAATTAAACAACAAAAAAACCTGCAATAATAAAAGGCAAAAGATGTATAATAAAAACACGTAACAGATTTAAAACTAAAAAGAAAGTATCATTTTTTTCTCCCTTAGAAATTAGGGGATTTTTGTACTATTTAGTAATGATAATAAAATTTTGCATTTGTATGGTTATAATTAGGTATCATTATGGCAAGAAAACCCAATATTATATTTAGGTAGATTTTTTCTTTATTAAAATATTAAAGAATTGAAATGTTTTAGTTAAAAATAATAAAGTTTATATATGAGCCTTTAATTCAATGATAGAGCTGTTAATACTCAATACTGCAAATATTTTGTTGTTATTGATACTTTTGTCTTATTGTACCAATCATCCATTGATTCAGACCCAATCTCATAAGCCAAAACATTGAGGATGATGAACTCAGTGGAATATAAAGGCAAAAATTTATATAGAAGAGAGATCACAGAGGAAGATAGAGACATCAGAGAATCAGAGACAGTCACTGACAGTATTGTATATTAAAGCTGTATTTGAAAGAAAAGTGTTACCAAAGAGTTTACTATACAGCAATGTGCACATTGCTTTCCCTAACTATACTAATAAAGGAAAAACATTCAGGAAAATAGTTTCTTTTTGTCCCTTAACATCCAACTTGAGTATATCATAAGTGTAGCACTTTGAACAGTACCTTATATGTAGTAGAAGATTGGGTATTTCTTGGATATTCCTACTGATTTAATCAACCACAAATCTTCAGTTTAAGATACAGGCATCTCTTAAGTACAACACTAATGCGTTGATTTATTACAATGCCACTTTTCTGAAATAGTTTTGCTCTTTGTATGTGTATTACATAATAATTTACTCATATGAGCACTGATCCAGGTTTTGTGAATAGAGCTAGCAACAAACCTAACAAAAAATACTTACTTTCATTAGGAGAAATGTACAATAAATAAATAAGGAATTAAAACACATGGCATGCTAAATGGTGATAAATTCTGTTGAGAAAAATAAAACAAGAAAGTAGAGAATGCTGACTTTTTTATTTTTTAATTTAAATTCAATTAACCAACATATAGTTCATCATTAGTTTCAGATATAGTGTTCAGTGGTTCATCCATTGTGTATAACACCCAGAGCTCATCACATCCTGTGCCAATATTTTAAATGCAAGAGTCAAAATAAGGCTCAGTAAGGTAAAAGTTGAGAAAATATTTGAAATTTGAGAAAGCTTGTGGGCCTGGGTGGCTCATTCAGTTAAGCATCTGCCTTTGGCTCAGATCATTCTGGGATTGAGCCTCACGTCAAGCTCTATGCCCAGCTGGGAGTCTTCCTCCCTCTCCATCTGCCCTCTCTTTATCATTTGTACTCTCTCAAATAAATGGATAAAATATTTAAAAAAGGAATTTGAGAAAGCTATATAAGCAACTATCTGGAGGAAAAACACTGCAGGCAGAGGAAAAAAATGTTATCAACAATGAGATGAGATGAAGTGGTATTTTAAAACCATGTAAGCTGGTGTGATCACCTAGGGATTGAATGAAATGAAGAAGCCCAGGACTGAGGCCACACCAAAGTTTAAAGTCCTGCGAGGTCTATTACAGATGGTCTCTGCCTCTGCTTCTCTCCCAGTCTCTCTCTCCATTTAATTCTCTGAGTGCTCTTGTACACACTCAAGAATAAGAGCTAGTGTAGCCAACTATACTGTCTGCATTCTTCTGATTATTAACTGTTAAAAACAGCACACTGCCAAGTGCACTTTATCTCACTATCTTGAGTTAAGTATGCTCTGATATGTGTATTGTTTACTCTGGCCTTTTTATCCTTTATTTTAAGTTCTGGACAAAAGGTTTGTTAAAATGTTTAAAGCAATAGTATCATGACTGTCCCAAGGGGGGGGGATACTAAATTGGTTGTTAAGATATATGTTTTATGGTGGTTAAATTTACCGTAAATCCAATGGTAGAGGAAATAATATAAAAATAAGAAAGCAAACAAGGATTTAGGAAACTCTTTGACATTACAAAATGCATCACAAGCTACTGAAACTTGGAGGACTGATTAAAATGGTGTAAAGAGTAGTCGGAAGGAACTATGACCAGAGACGTTTTATGACTTCAGGGGATTTAGAGGCAGCAAAACACTAATAATGTAATATTCTTGGACACTTTTCCATGGAGACTTTGGAAAAAGCTTTGGCTGATTCAGTTAGTATTTCCATTTCTAGAGTTGCAAAATGTAGTACTCAAACACACATAGAGACAAACACATATACACATAATATGTACACTTTCTGTAGGTTGGCTATAAAGCTATGCTTCCAATGGAAATCTCCTTTGTTTTTAAGGACATCTTTTCCAGTTCAATATCATTTTTTTTGAGGTGGAATCTGCTTGAAATTCACCTGGAGGAGAGATAAGATCGTAAAGGCTATCTACTCCAAAATCACTGTTTTGTATGTGACAAAATAGGTCTAGAGAGAACCAATAACTTGGATGAGGTGACTACATCAAATAATTGACAGAGACAGCACTTTAACTTAGGTTTCCAGATGCCTTCTGTGTGTGGAAAATTAGACATAAGCAAATACAAAGCAAATAAGGCTATAATATATTTTCTCCTTTACCCTCTAAATTCATAACATTTTTTTGCTCTTCTGGAATATTAAAATGTGTATTTTAGATGAAGAACCATGCAACATGTCCAGAAATTTTATTTAACTTCACCAGAGTAAACACCAGTATACACTTTGAGGAAAAGAACCAGATATTACTCATCTTTCTCTACTTCTGTGACAATTGACAAAAATGTTTCATATATTGTGAGTATCCACTAAAAACTGATTGAGTGAAAGGGATTATTTCCTGAAATATTATAGAAAAATTAATCAGAACATATGAACCTATGGTTTCCTTACCATTGAGTAATAACTGTTAGCATTTATCCATTGCCAGTTACTATACTATGAGATTCCCATGCATACTTCAATTTATTTTCACAAAAATCCTATGAAATATGTATTATTATTATTATTATTATTATTATTATTATTATTATTCCCTATTTTAGATGAGGAAACTGAGGTCCAAGTAATATACAACTTTCCAAGGTCATACAGCAGTCAAGATGTATGAAGCAGGGGCTAGAATCCGGACCCGAGTGATTCCACATTGTACTGCCTCCTGATAAAAACAAAATAAACGGCGCCTGGGTGGCTCAGTGGGTTAAAGCCTCTGCTTTTGGCTCAGGTCATGATCTCAGGGTCCTGGGATCGAGGCCCGCATCGGGCCCCCTGCTCAGTGGGGAGCCTGCTTCCCCCTCTCTCTCTCTGCCTGCCTCTCTGCCTCCTTGTGATTTCTTTCCCTCTGTGAAATAAATAAATAAAATCTTTAAAAAAATAAAAATAAAGGGATGCCTGGATGACTCAGTTGGTTAAGTGTCTGTCCCCAGCTCAGGTCATGATCCTAGGATCCTGGGATTGAGTCCTTCATCAGGATCCTAGCTTAGTGGGGAGCCTGCTTCCCCCTCTGCCTGATGCTCCCCTGCTTGTGCTCTCTTTCTGAAAAATAAATAAATAAAATCTTTTAAAAATATTTAAAAAATATTTTAAAAGGAGAGCACGTATTGCATGGAGCACTGGGCGTGGTGCATAAACAATGAATCTTGGATCACTGAAAAAATAAAAAAAATAAATAAATATGCAAGTTCCTTCCAAAAAATATAATAAAAAATAGAAATAAAAACATCAACAAGAGTCACAATTAACAGAAAACACAAGACCCAGAAACACAAGACAAAGATTTGTACCAAATCTACATGAGACAGTAGAAGAATGAGATTTTCTATATGGTTTACTGAGCCTTGTTTTCCAACATTTTTCAGTAGCTTCTGGATTTTAGTAATGACCACAATTATTTGGCTGGGGATAAGAGGAAGCAGAATTTAACCCAAGTGATGATTCCATCAGTAATTATAAAAACAAATAGAGTAAATCTTTATTTGTTTGTTTATTTATTTATTATTAACATATAATGTATTATTTCCTCCAGGAGTACAGGTCTGTGAGTCATAAGTCTTACACAATTCATAGCACTCACCATAGCACAGAGAGTAAATCTTTTGACCCACTAATGGCAGTAAATAAAATCTTGGAGAATGTTTTCAATGCAGCATATGACAAAAGGCTTCTGAACACTTAGCAAAGCATGCCTCCAAAAACTGTATATTAAGTCATCTTCTTGGTTTATATTCTATATGGCAGCATATTTTTCACTATTGAATGTCTATTCATGAAACCTATTTTGGAGAGCTAATCTTAATGACAGCTAATATGAACCTACATTATATTTAGCATTTAGTCCTCACAGTAAGTATTTAAGAATGTATTAAAATCATCATTTTACAGAACAAGTGCAATAAAGCTCTTATCAATCCAAAAAGACATTGAACATGACAATGAAACATTTGTGGCAGTTTCCAAGAATTTCATACAAAAGTGGGGACAGCATTTTTATAAAATTAATGCCAATGACTTAAGCTAGGATTGTTTTTCACAGCTTGTTTGTAAGCATATCTTATCCAATCATTGTAGCAAATATTTCTTTAATCAGTATACCTCTAAAAATGGAGTTTGCAATTTTCTTTAAGATTTTATTTATTTTGACACACACACACAGAGGTCACAAGTAGATAGAGAGGCAGGCAGAGAGGAGGAAGCGGGCTCCCTGCTGAGCAGAGAGCCGGATGCGGGGCTAGATCCCAGGACCCTGAGATCATGACCTGAGCTGAAGGCAGAGGCTTTAATCCACTGAGCCACCCAGGCACCCCTGGAGTTTGAAATTCTGATCCATCAAACTACTTTGGAAATTGGGCCTCCACACTTTTCTAGAAATTCGTCCACTTGTCTTTCCATAATTTTCTATCAGTAACTCTTAAAAAAATGTACTTTTCTGAAATATCCATTGCTTTCATGTGCTATTCCTGCATTAAAGGTGAGGGACTAACATCACCTTCAAAAATCCTTCCAGGAGCAGAAGGTGGGTACAAAGACACATCTGTCAGTTTAGTCTATCAAGGGAGACCAAGACACAACATCTTGGGGAGGTAGATTCCTTAGGGAGCACTCCACAGGTGAACAATAATGCAAATCTTTGTAACTGTCAGTGAAAGTAGCATTTGTATGAATAAAAGAAAATTAGATTTCTGTACTGTGTTGTCCATATGGAATTCAAAATGATCAAACACATACTTCTGACTCACTCAATACCATATTATTTTCTACCTTCCATACCCCCAAGAAAATAACCATAGCAATACTACTTGGTGTTAATACCTTTGTAAAAATTTGTAAAAACTCAGCCACAAAATGTAAGTACTTCCTATAGTATTCTTACTGCTAATCTGAAAATGTACTTGAAAAATACAGTACTGTCTAAATCAAACAACACAGAAATGTTACTGCACTATTTTGCTTTGTCCAACAACCTCATTCATAGCTCAGGGGAATAAATATCTGCTAGAATGATTTAAAATATCTCACTCTGATTCCCTTTTTACTCTGAGGCACTTAATTTTGTAATTACTGATTAGTGTGGCAAATAGTCACCTAATTTCCAAATACCTTTTGTGGAAATATAATGAAAAAAATGTCCTAATGCATATTAGCTGGTGCTTTACCAACACACTCACTACTTTGGTCTCAGATTGTAAGAGAAAAGAAGGCTTTTTTTTATTTTTCAATTAGAGCCCCTAAATTATGATTTGGGCTCTGCATATTTTAGTCCTATTGTCAGGCACAACTTTTCTTGGTTCTTAATTTCCTCATCTGTAAAATCAAGAAAATGTTTCCTTGCCCATTTACATAGACTGTTATGAATATCATATGAAATTCAAAATATAATCATGTATTTAAAGCTGTGAAATCAAATATCTGAATATAGGGTTGTTTTTTAATTGAATTGGAGGAATTCAATTTGATTATTTTCAAGTGTAGAAAATAATTCACAGTGGGTTTACATGGTACTGACTAATGAATAATTCAGAATAATTTATAATTACTATTTCATTGTAACATTTATTTATTACTTATTTTAAAGATTTTATTTATTTATTTGACAGAAAGAGAGAGAACAAGAGAGAACAAGCAGGGGGAGCTGCAGAGGGAGAGGGAGAAGCAGGCTTCCTGCTGAGCAAGGATCCCAATGCAGGGCTCTATCCCAGGACCCTGAGATAAAGACCTGAGCCAAAGGCAGACATTTAACCAACTGAGCCACCCAGGCGCCCCTCATTATAACACTTAATAAGTTTACTGAAATATTTCTTCTCTTGAATAGTCTGAAATTGAGCTATCCAACATTTGCCACATGTGGTACATATATTAAAATTAATAAAACTTAAAATTCTTTTTTTTAAAGATTTTATTTATTTATTTGACAGAGAGAGAGATTACAAGTAGGCAGAGAGGCAAGCAGAGAGAGGAGAAAGCAGGCTCCCTGCGGAGCAGAGAGCCCGATGCGGGCCTCGATCCCAGGACCCTGAGATCGTGACCTGAGCTGAAGGCAGAGGCTTTAACCCACAGAGCCACCCAGGCGCCCTAAAACTTAAAATTCAATCCTTCAGTTGCACTAACCACACTTCCAGTGCTCAATAACCACATTGACTCTACAGTATTACCATATTTTACAGGTTACTGCATGTTACAGTACAGAAATAGAACATTTCCTTTGTCATACAAAGTTCTATTGGACGGGCTACTATAGAGAGACAAGGTAACACTTGAGTTGGAACTTGAAAAATGGATGAGTTTACCAACTGAAGAAACATATAGATGTATGAATGTAGGGTATACATGTGTGTATGTGTGTGTGTTTACAGAAGGGTATTTTGTTGGACAGTGCTAGTCTAAAGAGTCTTAGTACCCCCCAAAACACTTGTATACACTTTTATTTAGCAACACCTTTATTCATAGATATCACAATATTAAAACCTATGCCAGCTGTAATCCAATAATTATGCTTTTTTTTTTTTTTTTTTTTTNTTTTTTTTTTTTTAAAGATTTTATTTATTTATTTCACAGTGGGAGAGAGATCACAAGGAGGCAGAGAGGCAGGCAGAGAGAGAGGGGGAAGCAGGCTCCCCGCGGAGCAGAGAGCCCGACGCGGGCCTCGATCCCAGGACCCTGAGATCATGACCTGGGCCGAAAGCAGAGGCTTTAACCCACTGAGCCACCCAGGTGCCCCAATAATTATGCTTTAAAGAAAATGTGTAAAATAGTAGCATTTAATAATGGGACATAAACGAATGGTACATTTTACACATTTTACTCCTGCACAATTTTTAAGTTTGACTTGAATTTAAACTGTAGTCCATCAGAGGTGTACAAAAGATTAGTGATAATTAGTTCAAAACTCCCATTTTACAGAAGGGGAGACTAAGGCTCAAAGGGGAGGAAAGTTTTGCAAACAAAATTTGGATTTTTAAGTGATAAATGTTGTTCTATATTATTAATAGAACCAGGAATGGAAATATTTCTGTTTCATTCCTGATTTTAAAGTCAATTAGTAAAATCCTTGCTATTCTTATGTTCTTCCCTATATGAAAACAAAGACATATTTTATGATTAGCTACACCACCAATATATTATATAGTTTGCCGATGATAAAGCCTTTAGACATTTTATTAAAGCGATCATGTTTACTACTCTGAATTTCAAATATGCTAAAATTTTGACAATGAAATTGAATAGCAACTTACAAATTTACCCATTCTATCATTGTTGGAAAATTCAGTAATTGAAATAAGAAACAATTAACAGCCCACATATATTCTATTTATACAAATAGAAGTATTGATTCTTAAAGACCCAGAAAAGACCCAACCTTGAGGGGTGCCTGGGTGGCTCAGTGGGTTAAAGCCTCTGCCTTCGGCTCAGGTTATGATCTCAGGGTCCTGGGATCTAGCCCCGTGTCGGGCTCCCTGCCTACCAGGGACCCTGCTTCCTTCTCTCTCTGCCTGCCTCTCTGCCTACTTATAATCTCTTTTTCTCTCTCTCTGTGAAATAAATTAATAAGATCTTTAAAAAAAAAAGACCCAGCCTTGAAAATTACCCACATATTTAGTATTTTTTTACTGAAGGCCTCTGATTAGGCAAAATGCTAGGCTCTGGCTACATATACCTAGAGTATAATTTGATTATAATTTGAGTAAACAGATATATAAAGAGATCAATGAAATGTTTAATAAGAAACATACATTTATTTGTCAAACAGCGTGTTTAAGGCATGGTGGTAAGTGCTACTGGAAGAATGGACAAAGTTCAGTAGAAACTTCAAAAAAAATCATCTAGTTAATAGCTCTCTTTCTGTGCTCCTATAATGTTATTTATTCTTTATTATGTCACTTATATTTTTATATTCTTCACCATCCCATGGTTGTTTATTAATGCATTTATCTCTTCTAACAACTCATAAGCAACTGAATATCAAGAACATTATTTGGAGGGGCGCCTGTGTGGCTTGGTGGGTTAAAGCCTCTGCCTTCGGCTCAGGTCATGATCTCAGGGTCCTGGGATTGAACCCTGCATCGGGCCTCTGCACAGCAGGGAGCCTGCCTCCTCCTCTCTCTCTGCCTGACTCTCTGTCTACTTGTAATCTTTCTCTCTCTGTCATATAAATAAATAAAATCTTTAAAAAAATAAAACTACCTTTGGTTTTGAGTACCTTAGTTCTGTCAGAAAGAATGATGACCCTGTAAATATATTTAGGCTTTGTGAAGTAAGACTGTTACTCAACCATACGTTTCTCTTTCTTTCTTGTCAATAAAATCCAGTTGCCATGGCAACTGAGTTGTGTAGAATGTTACAGGGCAACATTGTTGACAGTTTCCAGTCAGATATCTGCCCAGCCAGGGTCTTAGAAGAAAAAAGTATATATTCTATTTCAATAGTTTAAAAAAAATGCACTCCTTGGTCTCAGTTGAACATATTCCCTATCCAAAAAAGTCATGCCAAAGCAATCTATGTATAATGATAAGGGGAGTATTTAAAAACTAAATTTGCCTGTCTCTGAAAGGGTGATGTCTCTGCCTAATTGATACAACATAATGTGTGAAGACTTATCTTTGGTGAAAAGCCTCAAGAAAGTGTCTTTTGTGTTTTTTGTTTGTTTTGTTTTGCTTTGCTTTGTTTTTATTTCATTGAAATATAATTAACACTAAATATTATATTAGTTTCAGGTATACAATATATTGATTCAACAGTTCTATACATAACTCAATGTTAACCATAATTGTAGTCATCAATTGTCACCACATAACATTATCACAACATTATTGAATATATTCCCAATGCTATAGTTTTTATATACATGACTGATTTTTTTTAAGATTTTATTTATTCATTTGACACAGAGAGAGAGATTACAAGTAGGCAGAGAGGCAGGCAGAGAGAGAGGAGAGAGGAGGAAGCAGGCTCCCTGCTGAGCAGAGAGCCTGATGTGGGCCTCGATCCCAGGACCCTGGGATCATGACCTGAGCCGAAGGCAGCGGCTTTAACCCACTGAGCCACCCAGGCGCCCTGATTTTTTTATAATTGGAAGTTTGTGCCTTTTAATTCCCTTTATCTATTTCATTCATCCCACCACCAACCTTTCTGCTGGCAACCACCTGTTCATTCTTTGTATTTAAGAGTCTGTTTTTTTTTAATTATTATTATTATGTTCAGTTAGCCAACATATAGCAAATCATTAGTTTTTGATGTAGTGTTTAATGATTCATTAGTTGTGTATAACACTCAGTGATCACAACATGTTCTTTTTTGTATGTTCATTTATTTTTGTTTTTGTTTTTAGATTCCACATATAAATGAACTCGTATTTGTCTTCCTCCGTCTGCCTTATTTCATTTAGCATAATGCCTTCTCGATCCATTCTTGTTGCAAATGACAAGATCTCATTACTTTTTATGTCTGAATAATATGTCTGTTCATCTATGGATGGATAATTGGATTGCTTCCATATCTTAGCTATTGTAAATAATGCTGCAATGAACGTAAGGGAGCAAATATCTTTTTGAATTAATATTTTCATTTTCTTTGGGTAAATGTCCAAGAGTGGAATTACTGGATTGTGTGGTAATTCCATTTTTAATTTCCTGAGGAACATCTTTACTGTTTCCACAGTGGCTGCACTATTTTAAATTCCCACAGATAGTGATGATTCCCTATTTTCCACATCCTTGCCAACATTTGTTATTTACTGTCTTTTTGATTCTAGGCATTCTGACAGGTGGAAGGTGGTATCTCATTATGGCTAGATTTGCATTTCCCTGATGATTAGTGATGTTGATCATCTTTTTATGTTTCTGGTGGTCATTTGTATATATTCTTGGAGAAATGCCTATTCAGATCTTCTGTCCATTGTTTAATCAGATTATTTGTGGTTTCAATGTGTTGATTCTTATGGCATACCCAGAAATAAACTCAAAATGAATTAAAGATCTTAGTGTGAGACCATACAACTCTTAGAAGAAATTATAGACAGTAATCCCTTTGACATTTTCCCTAGCAACATTTTTTCTAGATATAACTCTAGATATGTATGCAAAGGAAACAAAAGAAAAAAATAAGCTACTGGGACTAAGCCAAAATAAAAAGTTTTTGTAGAGCTAAAGAAACAATCAACAAAATTAAAAGTCAGGGAAACAAGCTGAGTGTTATAGAAGGGAGGGAGGTGGGGGAGTGGAGTACCCAGGTGATGGGTATTAAGGAGGGCACGTGTTGTGATGAGCGCTGCGTGTTATACACAACTAATGAATCACTGAACACTACATCAAAAACTAATAATGTACTATATGTTGGCTAACTGGACATGAAAAAAAAACCACAGAAAAACAAAGAAAATTAAAAAAACAAAATAAAACAGGATGAAAAATGAAAAGTCAACTTACTAAGTGGAAGAAGATATTTTCAGATGATATTTTGGATAAAGGTTAATATTAGAAATATATAAAAAATATCTTTTTGAATCTTCTCATTCAAACAAGCACCTTGTGTAGAAGTAATGTTATGAATAAAAGGTAGAGAGGTAAGGACAGTTGTTCATAATCATCCTTCCTCTTACGAATACTTTCAAAATATGATTATAATGTAGGATAAATTAAAAAATTTTCTTATTGATTTTTCTTACCATTTATTTCTGACTGACATTAAATGCTTTGCTCCATGGATGAAGAGAGAGAAAATTCTAGGTTTACCTCAGCTTCCCTGGAAATTACCTTCTTGCAGATCAGGGATGAACCAGAATATCACCTGTATTGTGTTTAATGATACTTGCTTGTGTATTTCAAAAATTAACCATCTAGCTAGAACTTATTTGCCCTTTAAACATCTAGCTAGAACTTATTTGCCCTTTAAATATAAAAGCTGAGAGGACAGTCCCTCATATATGTTGCTTTATCTCATAAACAACGTTGCAGTTCGGGCTATGAAAACGATATATAGGTCCAAATTAAATGTGGGAATAAATTTGCAAAAGCTCTAAACAAAAATTCAGGCAGAGCCAAATGATTCAAGAAAATAGTGATGCTAGTTGTTCCTGATTCCAATCAAGACTCTTCCTTCTATATCTGACTGGCCCCCAGAAACACCCAGTGAGAATACCACAATAAAAAAAAATGTATCATTCATTGACACAATGTTGGGTACAAGTCCACACATCCCTCCTGAATGGTTATGGATGAATTTACCCAATCTTTCCTCTAAATCTTACAATTTCCTGTAGCTCTACCTTTCTTTGGTGATCTGTTTGAAAGATTACAAGAAAAAAATATAAAGCAAAATTTCTTAAAGTTAACATTGAGGAGTCCTTGAACTTGGATTAAAAATACATTTGATTTTCACTAATGTCTCATCGAAATTCATAATTTCTTTAAATAATTAATGTTGGCTGTAATCCAAAGTGTTATTACCAGAACCTTAACTTGGTCACCAATATATATTCTAAATATTATATAGGAATTACTTTTTTTGTCAAATCACCAAAATCATTATGTTCACAATTACTTTGAAGTTGTGTTAGTTATTAAAACCACTGCTAGATGTTTTGTTTTATAGGCTAATAATGAAGTACTTATATTCATAATACATGTTTGTTTTTAGAATATTTTGATAATTCCTTTTCAGTGGAGCTGGTTTTCTTTGTAAGCCTTTGTATTTTATTTATACATTTTAAAACATTATTCTGTAAAGAGGTTTATCAGCTTCACCAAACAGCCAAAGAGGTGAATGATGCAACAAGAGGTTAAGGATTACTCCTGCAGAGGAAGAGGAAGAGGAAGAGGAAGAAATCAATGAACTGTTTTACCACTGCTTAACTATTCATTATTTAGGGCAAAGGAATTGCTGTACTCTTTGTTTTCTGTTTTTTTTTTTATTTGTTTTGTTTTACTTTAGTCTTCAAACAAAATTAATTTTTTTTTTAGTGTTTCTAAAACTTTCCTGAAGAAAAGAAACACTTAGGGCGCCTGGGTGGCTCAGTGGGTTAATGCCTCTGCTTTCGGCTCAGGTCATGATCTCAGGGTCCTGGGATCGAGGCCCGCATCAGGCTCCCTGCTCGGCGGGGAGCCTGCTTCCCCCTCTCTCTCTCTGCCTGCCTCTCTGCCTCCTTGTGATCTCTCTCCCTCTGTGAAATAAATAAATAAAATCTTTAAAAAAAAAAAAAAAAAAAAAAAAAGAAAAGAAACACTTAAAGCCCTTCTTAAAAACACAAATTCCTGAGACCATCACTAGACTTACTGAATTAGAGAAAGAGAGATTTGGTGATTTGTATTGTACCAAGTATAAATCTGTGTTTTTATCTTAGGAAAATTTGGGGGAAAACCTTCATTGAAGGAATCATGAAAAATTGAAAATGAAACCCAGTGAGAAGTCTAACAACTAGGTGACTAGGATTTAAACTGGAATAATCAACATTTCTCTGTTAGTCAAGGAGTTGTTGACAGATTTAGACAAGTGGATCTAAGTGCGATTTCCAGACCAACAGCAGTCACATCACATGGAAACTTGTTAGACATGAAAATTATTGAGACCCACTCCATGCTCCCTCTCTCACTACAGGATCACATGGAATGAATATCCAAGGCCCACCTAAGTGACATCTTCTGGTGGTGGTGCCTAGCAATGTCTCTTTTAAAATGTCCATCAGGCCATCCTGACTCAGGCTCATATCAGATAACCAGAGGAATTAATGGTGACTTTGTGCCATATTAAAGGATTTAATCTTTCTGGGGAGAAGGACATCAGCAAGATGAAAAAACAGGTGATTCCCAACTTTTGTATCCCTCACAGAAATAGTAGCTAGCAACAATTCATAGACAGAACAACAATGAAGATCTCAGATCACAGGAGCAAAGCTGACATACACCTCCACCACCACAAAAGTTGAGAAAAAACACAGTAGAAGGGTAACAAGAATGGTTTTTCTTTGAGCAATTCACCTCTCCCTTACAACAGTACAATGCTGTACTGAGGGGGTTCACATTGGGCCTACAGTTTCTCCAGTGGGAAAAGGAAATTACAGTTGGACTTTCCAGTTTCAGAGATGCTTTCTGAGAGACCCACTTATATATTACATCACAGAGATCATTGGGAGAATCACCTAGAGATGGAGAGGGACAGTGGGGTCCACAGCAACAAGAATGTGGATCAGGGCAGAAAAATTCCTTCTGGTGGCAGCATCCAACTAGAGAGCTCAACTAGCATTTCTGCTCATCTGAAGAGCTGAATTTGTGGTACCATCTACCTAGGGAACTCAGTCATCAGTTTTGCCCTGTTTGGGTATTCCTTCTCATGGACCATCTCAGTTATGGAGCCTATTCTAAAACAGGGAAGCAAGACACTGGCCTCTCCCAACTACTGAACATAAACTTCATACTCATCAAACCAGTAAGCCTTCCCAGAGATGTAGGGCAGCTTCAGAGGGCATCATATGGTCCATGTGGCAGGGAAGCAAGTCATCAACCCACTCAACTGCTAAGAAAGGATGGAATTGGAGACTTCTTCTTCAAATATGAATATGCATACATCAGTGCAGATATATAATAGTTACAGAGAATCAGGTAAATGTGACACTACCTTAGGAAACTAATAAAGGTTCTATCATGAACCCAAAGACATAGAGATTTATGAACTGATAAATAATTCAGAATAATCCTCTGAAAAAGTTCAGTGAGTTAAAAGAAAACACAGATAGACAACTAAATGAAATTAGGAAAATAATGCATGAACAAAATGAGAAGTTCAAAAAAGGAATAGAAATCATTAAAAAAGATATGATCTAGAGATGAAAAATACACCTGCACTAAAGAATTCAACAGAGAGCTTCAACAACAAACTCAACCAAGAGAAGAAAGAATGAATAACCTCAAAGACAGATAGCATGAAATTATCCAGTAATAGAAGCAAGAAGAAAAAATAATAAAAAAGAGTGAAGACAGCCTACATAAATTATAGAGTACCATTAAAAATAATCTATGCATTTTTAGTTTCAGAAGAAGAGATAGAGAAAGAGCCAGAAATCTTAAAGAAATAATTGTGGAGAACTTCCCAAATATGGGGAGAAATTTGGACATCTAAGTTTATGAAGCTCATAAGTCCACAAACTGTTTCTTTCTTTTTTTTAAGATTTTATTTATTTATTTCACAGTGGGAGAGAGATCCCAAGGAGGCCGAGAGGCAGACAGAGAGAGAGGGGGAAGCAGGCTCCCTGCTGAGCAGAGAGCCCGATGCGGGCCTCGATCCCAGGACCCTGAGATCATGACCTGAGCTGAAGGCAGAGGCTTTAACCCACTGAGCCACCCAGGCGCCTCACAAACTGTTTTGACTCAAAAAGATCTTCTTCTAGTTGTGTTATAATAAAATGGTTTAAAATAAAAAACATATAAATTTTAAAAATTATTTATTTGAGAGAGACAGAGAGAAATAATGTATGTCTGCATAAGTGGAGGAAGAAGCAGAGTGGGAGGGAGAGGGAAAAAATCTTAAGCAGAGTCTGTGCTGAGAGCAGAGCCGAAATTGCAGCTCAATCCCATGACCCTGAGATCGTGATCTGACCTGAAGCCAAGAGTTGGATGCTTAACCTACTGAACTACCCACGTGCCCTTGAAGGAGATTTTTTAAAGCAGCAAGAGAAAAAAAATTTTTCACATATAAGGGAATCTCCCAGAAAGCTATCAGGAGAAAAATTGTAGGCCAGAACATACAGTGGGATGATATATTCAAAATGCTGAAAGAAAACAAACAAACAAACACCCAAACAAAAATACTTCAGGTGGAAAAATTGTGCTTTATAAATAAAGGGGAAATATAGGTGTTTCCAGACAAATAAAAGATGAGAGAATACATCACCACTAGACCTGTCTTAAAAGAAATACTAAAATAAGTTCCTAAAGCTAAAATGAAAAGACACAAATTGGTAACATGGAAACATAGGAAAATATAAAACATATCAATAAAAGTAAATATAGAGCCAAATTCAGAATACTCCAACATTATAATATGGTGCTTTAATAATCATTTAACTCTAGCATAAAGGTTAAAAGACAAAAGTATTAAAAATATGTATAGCTAAATTAATTAATGAATATATTATATAAAAAGATGTAATTGAGGATATCAAAAATATAAAATATAGGGGAGAATAAAAAGGGTAGAGATTTTGAATACACTTGAAGGTAAGTTGTTATATGCTTAAAATAGACTGTTACAACTATAAGATACATCATGTAGGTATCATTATAAACACAAAGCAAAAACCAGCAGTACATACACAATAAACAAAGAGATGGAAGTTAAAGAATACCACTATTAAAAAATCATTAGCTCAGCAAGGCAGCAAAACAGAAAGAAAGGAGCAAAAGAATTACAAAACAACCAGAGGCCAATAAGAGGGCATTAGTAAATCCTTACCTATAAATAAGTCTTTTAACTGTAAATGATTTTACACTCTTCAATCAAAAGGCATAGAGTAGCTGAATGGACTAAAACAACACAAAACAAAACAAAACAAAAACAACAACAATAACAACAACAACAAAAACAGGCATAAGCTGCTTACAAGAGACTCACATTAACATTATGAACACATATAGGATCAAATTGAAGGGATATAACAAGATATTCCACATAAATGAAACAAAAGAGAATGAGGTGGCTATATTTATATCAAATAAAATAGACTTTAAGTCAAAAGCTGTAACAAGAGACAAGGAAGGTCAAACGATGATGAAGGGGAGGATGTAACAATTATGGTTATATATGCATCCAACATCAAAGCACAAAAATATATCAAACAAGTATGTACAGGTTTGAAGGAAGAAAGAGATAACAATATAATAATAGTAGGGGATTTCAATATCTAACTTTCAACAATGCATGATGGATTGTGCAGAGAGAAAACCAATAAGAAAACAGTGGACTTGAGCTATATTTTAAACCTAATGGACCTAATGGACCTATACAGAGAATTGTTTCTAACAACAGCAGAATATACATTCTTCTCAAGTTTGCAAAGAATATTCTCTATGAAAACATGTTATGGACCCTCAACTTTATGGTCAAATAATCTTTGGCAAAGCAGGAAAAAATATCCAGTGGAAAAAAAGACAGTCTCTTCAATAAACAGTGCTGGGGAAATTGGACAGCTTTGTATAGAAGAATGAAACTTGGCCATTCTTTCACACCATAAACAAAGATAAAATCAAAATGGAAGAAAGACCTCAACGTGAGACAAGAATCTATCAAAATCCTAGAGGAGAACATAGGCGGTCACCTCTTTGACATTGGCCACAGGAACTTCTTTTGAGACATGTCTCCAAAGGCAAAGGAAACAAAAGCGAAAATGAACTTTTGGGTCTTCATCAAGATAAAAACTTCTGCACAGCAAAGGAAACAGTCAACAAAACAAAGAGGCAAACCACGGAATGGGAAAAGATATTCACAAATGACACTACAGACAAAAAGTTGATATTCAAGATCTATAAAGAACTTCTCATGCTCAATGCCCAAAAAACAGATAATCATATCAAAAAATGAGCAGAAGACATGAACAGATACTTCTCCAAAAAAGACATACAAATGGCCAAGAGTCACATGAAAAAATATTCATCATCACTAGCTATCAGGGAAATTCAAATCAAAAACACATTGAGATACCACCTTACGCCAGTTAGAATGGCCCAAATCAACAAGACAGGAAACAACAAGCATTGGAGAGAATGTGGAGAAAGGGGAATCCTCTTACACTGTTGGTGGGAATGCAAGTTGGTGCAGCCACTTTGGAAAACGGTGTGGAGATTCCTCAAAGAAAATAAAAATAGAGCTACCCTATGACCCTGCAATTGTACTACTGGGTATTTACCTCAAAGATACAGATGTAGTGAAAAGAAGGGCCATATGTACCCCAGTGTTCATAGCAGCAATGTCCACAATCGCCAAACTGTGGAAAGAGCCAAGATGCCCTGCAATAGATGAATGCATAGAGAAGGTGTGGTCCATATACACAATGGTATATTACTCAGCCATCAGAAAGGATGAATACCCAACTTTTGTATCAACATGGATGGGTCTGGAGGAGATTCTGCTGAGTGAAGTAAGTCAAGCGGAGAAATTCAATTACCATATGGTTTCACTTACTTGTGGAACATAAGGAATAAAATGGAGGACTCTAGAGGAAAGGAAGGAAAAGTGAATTGTGGTAAGTCGGAAGGGGAGATGAACTATAAGAGACTGTGGACTCTGAGAAATAAACTGTGGGTTATGGAGGGAAGGGGAGAGGGGAGATGGGTGAGCCTGGTGGTGAGTATTAAGGAGGGCACGTATTTCACAGAGCACTGGGTGTGGTGGATAAACAATGAATCTTGGATCACTGAAAAAAAATATTAATTCAAAAAAATTAAGTAATGAAAATAACATGTTGGGTCAAAAAACAAGTCAAGGCAAATTTAAGAAGATTTAAATTCTACCAAGTATTTTTTCTGACCACAATGGTATGAAATTAGGTATCAATAACAGGAAAATGGTACAAATTACAAAGATGTGGAAATTAATCTTTTTCTATTTAAATTCAATTAGCCAACAAATAATACATTAGTTTAAGATGTAGTGTTCATCAGTTTATCAGTTGCCTATAACACTCATTGCTCATCATATCACATGCCCTCCTTAATGCCCATCACCAAGTTATCCCATCCCCCATCTACCCTCCCATCTACAACCCTCAGTTTGTTTCCTATAGTTAGGAGTCTTTCATGGTTTGTCAACCTTTCTGATTTCTTCTTATTCAGTTTTCCCTCCCTTCTTTTATGATCCTTTGCACTATTTCTTATATTCCACATATGAGTGAAATCATATGATATTTGCCTTTCTCTGATTGACTTATTTCACTTAGCATAATACCCTGCAGTTCCATTCATGTTGATCTAAATTGTAGGTATTCATCCTTTTGTTTTAGTAATATTCCATTGCATATATGAACCATATCTTCTTTATCCATTAATCTGTTGAAGGACATCTTGGCTCCTTCCACAGTTTGGCTATCGTGGACATTGCTGTGATGAACGTTGGGGTGCAGATGTCCCATCATTTCACTACATCTGCATCTTTGTGGTAAATATATAGTAGTGTGATTGCTGGTTCATAGAGTAGTTCTGTTTTTTTATAAAGATTTTATTTATTTGGCAGAGAGATAGAGAGTGACCACAAGCAGGTGGAGCTGCAGGCAGAGGGAAAGGGAGACACAGGCTCTCTGCTGATCAGGAAGCCTGATGCCTGGCTTGATCCCAGGACCCTGGGATGATGACCTGAGCCAAAGGCAGCAGCTTAACCAACTTAGTCACCCAGGTGCCCCAAGTAGTTCTATTTTTAACTTCTTGAGGAACCTCTATACTTTTCTCCAGGGTGGCTACACCAGCTTGCTTTCCCACCAACAGTGTAAGAGGGGACCCCATCTCCACATCGTTGTCAACATTTGTTGTTTCCTGACTTGTTAATTTTAGTCATTCTTACTAGTGTGAGGTGATAACTCATTGGGGTTTTGATTTGTATTTCCCTGATAACAAGTGGTGTGGAACATTTTTTTCATGTGTCTGTTGTCCATTTCTATGTCTTCTTTGGAGAAATGTCTGTTCATGTCTTCTGCCCATTTCTTGAGCAGATTGTTTTCTGGGATATGAGTTTGATAAGTTCTTTATATATCTTGGATACTAGTCCTTTATCTGAGATGTCAGTTGCAAATATCTTCTCCCATTCCATAGGTTGCCTTTTTCTTTTGATGACTGTTTCCTTTGTTGTAGAGTTTTTATCTTGATGAAATCCCTATAGTTAATTTTTGCTTTTGTTTCCCTTGTCTTTGGAGACGTGTCTAGTAACAAGTTGATATAGTTGAAGTTGAAGAGGTTGAAGCCTGAATTCTTCTCTAGGATTTTGATGGATTCCTGTCTCACATTTAGGTCTTTCATTCCTTTTGAGTTTATCTTTGTGTATGGTGTAAGATAAAGTCTAGTTTCATTCTTCTGTATGTGGCTGTCATGTTTTCCCTACACCATTTATTGAAGAGACAGTTCTTTTTCCATTGGATAGTCTTTCCTACTTTGTCAAAGATTAGTTGATCATATAGTTGAAGGTCCATTTCTGGGTTCCCTATTCTGTTCCATTGATCTATGTTTCTGTTTTTGTGCCAGTACCATACTGTTTTGATGATCACAGCTTTGTAATATCGTTTAAAATCAGGGATTGTGATGTCCCAGCTTTGGTTTTCTTTTTCAAATTTCCTCTGGCTATTTGGGGTCTTTTCTGGTCCATGTAAATTTTATGATTGTTTGTTCCAGCTCTGCAAAAAAAAATGGTGATGGTATTATGATAGGGATTGCACTGAATGTGTAGATTGCTTTCAGAGGCAAAGACATTTTAACAATATTTATTTTTCCAATCTATGAACATGGAATGTTTTTCTACTTCTTTGTGTCATCTTCAATTTATTTCATAAGTGTTCTGTAGTTTCTTGAGTACAGATCTTATACCTCTTTGGTTAGGTTTATTCCTAAGCATCGTATGTGTTTTTTGTGAAATTGTAAATTGGGTCAATTCCTTAATTTCTTTCTCTTCAGTCTCATTGTTAGTGTGTAGAAATGTAACCAATTTCTGTGCATTGATTTTGTATCCTGCCACATCGCTGAATTGCTGTATGAGTTCCAGCACTTTTGGGGTAGAATCTTTTGGGTTTTCCACATAGACTATCATGTCATATGCAAAGAGTGAGAGTTTGACTTCTTCTTTGCCAATTCGAATATCTTTTATTCCATTTTGTTGTCTTATTACTGAAGCTAGGATTTCTAGTACTACATTGAACAACGGTGGTGAGAGGGCATCCTTGTCATGTTCCTGACCTTAGGGGAATAGTTTTCATTTTTTTTCTTTTTCAGAATGATATTCACTTGGCATTTTCATATATAGCTTTTATGGTATTAAGGTATGTTCCCTTTATCCCTACACTTTGTAGAGTTTTAATCAAGAAACGATGTCATATGGGATGCCTGGGTGGCTCAGTTGGTTAAGCAGCTGGTTGGGCTCAGGTCATGATCCCAGAGTCCTGGGATCGAGTCCCACATTGGGGTCCTTGCTCGCCGGGGAGCCTGCTTCTCCCTCTGCCACTCTGCCTGCTTGTGCTCTCTCTCTCTCCCTCTGAAAAATAAATAAAAATCTTTTAAAAAAAGATGTCATATTTTGTCAATTGAATTTTCTGCATCAATTGAGAGGGTCATATTATTCTTGTCTTTTCTTTTACTCATGTGTGTGTATCACACTGATTGATTTCCAAATGTTGAAGCACACTTGCAGCCCAGGAATAAATCCCACTTGGTCATGGTGAATAATCCTTTTAATGTGCTGTTTGGATCAAATTGGCTAATATCTTTGTGTGTATTTTGACATCCATGTTCATCGGGGACATTGGTCTGTAATTCTCCTTTTTGATGGGGTCTTTGGTTTGGGGATAAAGCTAATGCTGGCCTAATAGAATGAGTTTGAAAGTTTTCCTTCCATTTATATATATACATATATTTTTGCAACAGCTTCAGTAGAATAGATATTATTTCTTCTTTAAATGTTTGGTAGAATTCCCCTGGGAAGCCTTCTTGCTCTGGACTCTTGTTTTTTTTTAAGATTTTATTTTATTTATTTGTCAGAGAGAGAGAGAGAGAGAGAGAGAGAGAGAGAGAGAGAGAGAGTGCACAAGCAGGGGGAATATCAGGCAGAGGGAGAAGCAGGATCCCAGTGGAACTCAATCCCAAGACTCTGGGATCACGACCTGAGCCGAAGGCAGACACTTAACTGATTGAGCCACCCAGGCTTTTCTTTTAGAGGTTTTTGATTACTACTTCAATTTCCTTGGTAGTTATGAGTCTGTTCAAGTTTTCTATTTCTTTCTATTTTAGTTTTTGGTGTTTATGTTTCCAGAAATGCATCCATTTCTTCCAGATTGTCTAATTTGTTTGCATATAGTTGCTCATAATATGTTCCTAAAATTGTGTTTCCTTGTTGATCATGATCTCTCCTCTTTCATTCATGATTTTATTAATTTGGGTCATTTTTCTTTTCTGTTTGATAAGTCTGCCGAGAGGTTTATTGATCTTAATTCTTTCAAATAACCAGCGTTTAGTTTCATTGATCTGCTCTACTGTTCTGGTTTTTGTTTCACTGATTTCTGCTCTAATCTTTATTATTTCTCTTCTCCTGTTTGGTTTAGGCTTTATTGGATGTTCTTTTTCCAGCTCACTTATGTGTAAGGTTAGCTTGTGTATTTGAGATTTTTCTAATTTTTTGAGAGAGGCAGTGTATTCCAATGTACTTCCCTCTTAAGACAGCCTTCTCTGTATCTCAAAGTTTTTGAGCAGTTGTGCTTTCATTTTCATTAGTTTCCATGAATTTTTCTAATTCCTCTTTAATTTTCTAGTTGACTCATTCATTCTTTCTTAGGATGCTCTTTAACCTCCAAGTGTTTGAGTTCCTTCCAAATTTCCTCTTGTGATTGAGTAAAACTTTCAAAGCATTGTGGTCTGAAAACATACAAGGAATAATCCCAATCATTTGGTATCGGTTGAGATATGACTTGTGACCCAATATGTGATCTATTCTGAAGAAAATCCCATACGCACTCAAGAAAAATGGATATTCTGTTGCTTTAGGATGGAATGCTCTGTATACCTCTGTGAAGTCCATCTGGTTCAATGTGTCATTCAAAGCCCTGTTTCCTTGTTGGTCTGCTTAAATGATCTGTCCATTGCTGTGAGTGGATGTTGAAGTTATTATATTATTGTAATACTGTTATTATAATATTATTTCTACTATAGGTATATCTACTGTTATTATAATATTATTGATGTGTTTCTTTAATTTGGTTATTAACTGGTTGATATAATTGGCTGCTCCCCTGTTGGAGGCATAAATATTTATAATTGTTATATCTTCTTGTTGGTAAACATTTTAAATATGATTTAGATTCCCTCTTCATCTCTTACTACAGTCTTTGGTTTAAAATCTAGTTTGTCTGATATGACGAATGCTACCCCAGCTTTCTTTTGGGGTCCATTAGCATGATAAATTTTCTCCATCCCCTCATTTTCAGTCTATAGGTGTCTTTAGGTTGAAAGTGAATCTCTTGTGGATAGCATATGGATGTATATTGCTTTTTAATCCAATCTGATACCATGTGCCCTTTTGAGCATTTAGTCACATTTACATTCAGAATATCTATTGAAAGATATGAATTTAGTGCCATTGTATTGCCTGTGAAGTCCCTATTTCTGTGTATTTTCTCTGTTTCTTTTTGGTCTATGTTACTCTTAACCTCTCTCTTCTCTTACAGTATCCCCCTGCATATTTCTTGCAGGTCTATCTTGGTGGCCATGTATTTCAGTTTCTTTGTCCCAAAAGCTCTTTATCTCTCTTACCATTTTGAATGAGAGCCTGGCTGGATAAAGTATTCTTGGCTGCATGTGTTTTTTTCATTTAGTACCCTGAATATATCATGCCAACCCTTTCTGGCCTGCCAGGACTCTGGATAGATCTGATGTCAGCCTATTGTTCCTACCTCTTTAGATTAGGAACCTCTGGTGTCAAGCTGTTTTTGGAATTTTCTATTGTTGAAATTTGCAAGCCTCACTATTATATGTCGGGGTGTTAATCTATTTTTATTGATTTTGTAAGGGGTCCTCTCTCTCTCGGACATGAATGTCTGTTTTCTTCCCCAGATTAAAGAAGTTCTCAGCTCTTATGTGCTCTTATGGTCCTTTCTCTCTCTCCTCTCCCTCCAGCACTCCAATAGTTCTGACATTGTTTTGTTTTATGGCGTCGCTGATTTCTCAAAGCCTTCACTCCTGGTATATTAGTTGTTTTTCTCTTTTTTCCTCTGTTTCCTTCCTTGCCATCAACTTGTCTTCTATGTCACTTACTCTTTTTTCTGCCTAAGTTACCCTATGTAAGAATATCCAAATTAGACCGCATCTCAGAGCATTTTTAACTTCAATATGAGTAGATCTCATTTCTGCACTAAAAGATTCTCTAGTGTCTTTTATGCTTTTTTTAAGCCAAGCCAGTAACTTTACATTTGTTATCCTGAATTCCATCTCTCACATTTTACTGTGACAGAGGGTATTACCTCTGGTTCTTTCTTTTGTTGTTAATTCCTCCTTCTAGTCATTTTGAACAGAGAAGAATGGATGAACAAGTGAATGAAATAAAAAAAATTCAACAACAACCCAAGCAAAATATACACTAAACAAATCCAAAGAGGTAAGAAACCATAAAAGAAAAGAAAAGAAAGAGAAAAAGAAAAAGAAAAGGGGGGGAGAAGAGAGAATATAATCTCACACAGTAGACAAAACAAGGTGATCCACTTGTGTGTGTGTGTGTGTGTGTGTGCGTGTCTGTGTGTGTGTATAATTGAATAGATTGAAAAGAACCAAAAAATGAATAATCTATCTATAAAACATAAATGTAAAAAATGAAAGTTAAAAAAAGACTTAAAAACAAAGACTTGATAAAATACGGAACTAGTTGAAAAGGGAAAAAAGAAAAAAGAAATGGACAATTTTAAATCAAAAATGAATGAACCATGAGAAAAAACCCTCGAATTCTGTAAATTTTCTCCTAGTGCTAGAGTTCTATAGTCTTGTGAGGTCTATAAACTTGCTGTTCAGCTGTTCTTCTAGTTGGTCTTCTGTGGGAGGGGCTGGCTACACTGTTTCTCAGGTGTCTTTACCTGGCAGATTTGCACCACCCCTTGCCAGGGTGCCAGGCTCAGTGTAAGTTGGTCCTCTGTGGGGCTATTCTTCCCTGAGGACTTTCTGCATCTCTTTAGAGGATCAAAATAAAAATGTCTGTGCCCTTATTTCCAGCTGCAGAGATGAAAGATCAAGGTCCCCTCTCTTCAGTAAACCCTTAGGGATAACCGGTTTTCACTTTTGTTGTGTGCCAAACTCTGTAGACTCATGTGGTGCACACCAACACCAATCCTTCTGAGGGGAGGCAGAGGCTCCCATGTTACAGCACTTTGTAGGACTATGGTATGGAGAACAGTCACTGGATGGAAACACAGCTCATGGTTTATGGCAAATTGACCAGCAAGCCCCCTCCCAGATTCACTGACCATAACCAGTTTCCCCACTCCAATGCTTGGGAACTCTACCAGCTTGGGCACTCCTGTTATTTTTGTGACTATAAGGATCATGAGACTATACTGTCCCACCTAGAATTCTGCCCCTTTTCACCATCTGAGCATCTTTGCGGCAGAGATGTCTCTCACTGAAGCAGATTTCTAAGGGTTCCAATATAATCCTCCAGGGATATATCACTTTCCTATAGCCAGCTTACAGAGACACCTTCCCATCACCATTTATCTTCCATTATCTCCTTTCAGATTCACTGCTCTGTACCTCCTACCATGCAGAAAGTGGTCGTTTTTCTACTTGTAGAGTTCCTGATACTCTTTTCTAATATCTCAGTTTGAATCAATTGGTGCTCAGAATGATTTGATAGTTATCTAGCTAAATTCAAGGGACCAGGTGGAACAAGGTCCCCAACTCTTCTGCTACCTTGCCTTCCTCCTCTCAAATGTGTGGAAATTAAACAAACTCCTGATCAACCAATAGGTCAAAGAAGGAATCAAAGGGAAAATTTTAAAAATCTTAAAGCAAATGAAAATTGAATCAGAACATAACAGAATGAATAGGATGCAACAATAACAGTTCTAAGAGGGAAGATTATAGTGGTAAATACACGCTTTAAGGAAAAAAAATAATATAAGCAGCCTAATTTTACACTATAAGTCACTAGACAAGGAAGAACACATTAAACCCAAAGTTAGAAGAAGAAAGGAAATAACAAAGGTCAAAGCATTATTAAATAGAAACCAGAAAAACTAGAAGTGGCAATATGGCGGAGGAGTAGGAGACCGATTATCATCAGGTCCCAGGAATTCACCCAGATAGCTATCAAACTATTCTGAACACCTACAAATTCTACAGGAAATTGAAGAGAAGAAGAGCAGCAATTCTAGGAACAGAAAATTGACCACTTTCTGGAAGGTAGGACGTTCAGAGAAGTGAATCTGAGGTGATGGGAAGATAGACACCAGGGGGAGGGGCCAGCTCCTGGCAAATGAGCGAGAAGCATAGCACAGACTCGGAACTGTTAGAAGTTGGCTCCACTGAGGGATGTTGCCCCAGAGGACAAGTAGGGGGTGAAGCCCCCGCAGGTACAGTGTGGTATAAGGACCCATGGGGACACAAAAAGACCAGGGGTGTCTGAGCGTGACCGAGCTCCCAGGTATCAGAGAGAAGCCGACGAGAGAGGGAGCTGAGCTGAGAAGGGGTCTCTCATCTCGGTGATACCTTGGACTGTGATCTGAAAAAATGCCACCGGGCCACTGCTCTGTGAGCGGGGACCCCACGGGTGGCAGACCGAGAGAGACCCCCTACTTCCTCCTCTGGGAGGAGCGGCGTGGGAGTGGCTGCAGGAATCTGCCAGGTTTGGAGATTCTAAATGGGGCCATGCCAGAGATAGAGACACTCGGTCACAGGACACGTGGACTCGGAGAGTGGCTGGAGACCAGGAGACGGGAGGGACTGCTTTTCTCTGAGGCCCACTGAGGATTGAGGCCCCAAGCTCTCAGCTCCTCTGGGTCGGAGACTGGGAGCCACCATTTTCAGTCCCGTCCTCCAAAGCCCTACGGAAAGTGTTCAGGGAACAAAAGCTCTGGAGAGCGAACCCAAGCTGATTACTTAGCCTGGCCCCTGATGAGGGCAGTGCGAATCCGCCTTGGGCAGAGACACTTGAGAATCACAGCAACAGGCACCTCCCCCAGAGGACCAGAAAAAAAACATCCAAAGTCAAGTTCGAGATTGCTGAGAATTGTGGAACACCAGAGCTAGGGGAAAGCAACGCAGAGAATTCATGGCTTTTTCCCCATGATTCTTCAGTCATTCAAAGTTAAATTCATTGAATTTTTTTTCTTTGAATTTTTTTCTTACTTTTTTCTNTTTTAAATTTTTTCCCTTTTCCTATTTTAATGTTCTTAACTCTTATATCTTATCAACACTTTTTAATCTTTTTAAAATTTTCATTGTTATCATATTTTATCACTTCATTGCATTTAACTTTATATTTTGTATACTTATAGGGTCTGTTCAATTCACCAGGCTAATAGATGATAGAGATAGAGATAGAGATAAAGATAGAGATAGAGATAGAGTCATAGATAGACATAGATATAAAAACAGAAAAAGATAATATAGATATAGATATAGGATTTTGTTTTATTTATTTTTGTTTTGTTTTGTTTTGGTTTGGTTTTGTATGATTTTGTTTTATTTTGGTTTGGTTTGGTTTTTCCGTCTTTCTTTTCTCCCCAGTTCCAGGTATCTTCTGAGTAGGTTAGTGTATGTTTCTCTGGGGTCATTGCTACCTTTTAGTATTTTATTCTCTCATCCATCTATTCTTATCTGCATAAAATGACAAGGTGGAAAAAATCAACACACAAAAAAAGAACAAGAGACAGTAATGACGGCTAGGGATCTAATCAATGCAGACATTAGTAATATGACAGAATTGGAGTTCAGAATGACGATTCTTAAGGTGCTGTCTGGGCTCGAAAAAACCATGGAAGATAATAGAGAAATCCTCACTAAAGAAATAAAAAACCTTTCTGGAGAAATAAAAGAACTAAAATCTAACCAAGCTGAAATCAAAAAAGCTATTAATGAGGTGCAATTAAAAATGGAGGCTCTTACTGCTAGGATAAATGAAGCAGAAGACAGAATTAGTGATTTAGAAGACAAAACGTCAGAGAAAAAAGAAGAGGATGAAAAGAGAGACAAACAACTACTGGAACATGAGGGGAGAATTCGAGAGATAAGTGTTACCATAGGACGAAACAATATTAGAATAATTGGGATCCCAGAAGAGGAAGAGAGAAAGGGGGGGCAGAAGGTATATTGGAGCAAATCTTAATTCAGAATTTCCCTAATTTGGCGAAGGGAACAAGCATCAAGATCCAGGAGGCACAGTGAACCCCCCTCAAAATCAATAAAAATAAGTCCATGCCCCGTCATCTAATAGTAAAACTTACAAGTCTTAGTGACAAAGAGAAAATCCTGAAAGCAGCTCGGGACAAGAGGTCTATAACATACAATGGTAGAAATATTAGATTGACAGCAGACCTATCCACAGAGACCTGGCAGGCCAGAAAGAGCTGGCATGATATATTCAGAGCACTAAACGAGAAAAATATGCAGCCAAGAATACTATATCCAGCTAGGCTGTCACTGAAAATAGAAGGAGAGATAAAAATCTTCCAGGACAAACAAAAACTCAAGGAATTTGCAAACACCAAGCCAGCCCTACAGGAAATATTGAAAGGGGTCCTCTAAGCAAAGAGAACCTAAAAGAAACATAGACCAGAAAGGAAGAGACACAACATACAGTAACAGGCACCTTACAGGCAATACAATGGCTCTAAATGTATATCTCTCAATAGTTACTCTGTCTGCCTCCTGTGATCTCTCTCCCTCTGTGAAATAAATAAATAAAATCTTAAAAAAAAAACAAGACCCATTGATATGCTGTCTATAAGAATCTCATTTTACATGCAAAGACACCTCCAGATTTAACATGAGGGGGTGGAAAACAATTTACCATGCCAATGGACAGCAAAAGAAAGCTGGAGTAGCAATCCTTATATCAGATAAATTAGAATTTAAGGCAAAGAATATTATAAGAGATGAGGAAGGACACTATATCATAGTAAAAGGATCTGTCCAACAAGAAGATCTAATAATCGTAAATATCTATGCACCTAAGATGGGAGCAGCCAATTAGATAAACCAATTAATAACAAAATCAAAGAAACACATTGGCAATAATACAATATTTGTAGGGGACATTAACATCCCCCTTACTGAAATGGACAGATCATCAAAGCAAAAGATCAACAAGGAAATAAAGGCTTTAAATGACACCCTGGACCAGTTGGACATCACAGATATATTCAGAACATTCCATCCCAAAACAACAGAATACACATTCTTCTGTAGTGCACATGAAACATTATCCAGAATAGACCATATTATGGGTCACAGATCAGGTTTCAACAGGTACCAAAGATTGCGATCATTCCCTGCATATTTTCAAACCATAATGCTCTGAAACTAGAACTCAACCACAAGAGGAAAGTTGAGAAAGAACAGCAAAGAAAGCCAACACACAACAGGAGAAGAGAAATAATAAAGATCAGAGAAGAAATCAATGAAATAGAAACCAAAAGAACAGTGGAACAAATCAACGAAAGTAGGAGCTGGTTCTTTGAAAGAATTAATAAGATTGATAAACCCCTGGCCAGACTTATCCAAAAGAAAAGAGAAAGGACTCAAATTAATAAAATCATGAATGAAAGAGGAGAGATCACAACCAACACCAAAGAAATACAAACAATTCTAAGAAC
>LNAC01000445.1:410506-480516 GCA_002007465.1 Ailurus styani | reverse complement strand
ATGAACTATTGGGACTTCATCAAAATTAAAAGCTTTTGCACAGCAAAGGAAACAGTCAACAAAACCAAAAGACAACTGACAAAATGGGAGAAGATATTTGCAAATGACACATCAGATAAACGGCTAGTATCCAAAATCTATAAAGAGCTTCTCAAACTCAACACCCATAAAACAAATAACCCAGTCAAGAAATGGGCAGAAGACATGAACAGACATTTCTCCAAAGAAGACATCCAAATGGCCAACAGACACATGAGAAAGTGCTCAACATNAACATCACTCAGCATCAGAGAAATACAAATCAAAACCAGAGTGAGATACCACCTGACACCTGTCAGAATGGCTAAAATCAACAAGTCAGGAAATGACAGATGTTGGCGAGGTTGTGGAGAAAGGGGAACCCTCCTACACTGTTGGTAGGAATGCAAGCTGGTGCAGTCACTCTGGAAAACAGTGTGGAGGTCCCTCAAACAGTTGAAAATGGAGCTATCCTATGACCCAGGAATCATAATACTGGGTATTTACCCTAAAGATACAAAGGTAGTGATCCTCAGTGGCACATGCAGTGGAATGTTTATAGCAGCAATGTCCACAATAGCCAAACTATGGAAAGAACCTAGATGTCCATCAACAGATGAATGGATAAAGAAGATGTGGTATATATATACAATGTAATACTATGCAGCTATCAAAAGAAATGAAATCTTACCATTTGCAATGACGTGGATGGAACTAGAGGGTATTATGCTGAGCGAAATAAGTCAATCAGAGAAAGATAATTATCATGTGATCTCTCTGATATGAGGAACTTGAGGGACAGGGTAGGGGATCGTGGGGGGTAGGGAGGGAATAATAATGAAACAAGATGGGATGGGGAAGGAGACCAAGCATAAGAGACTCCTAATCTCACAAAACAAACTGAGGGTTACTGGGGGGTGGGAGGGTAGGAATAGGGTGGATGGGTTATGGAAATTGGGGAGGGTGTGTGCTTTGGTGAATGCTGTGAAAGATGTAAGCCTGATGATTCACAGACCTGTACCCCTTGGGCAAATAAAAAAAAAAGTATTTCAAAGAACAGAAAAAAAAAAATATATATATATATATATATGCTTCCAAAGTTATCTGCAGATCCAATGCAACCACTATCAAAATTCCAATGTCATTTTCCACAAACATAGAAAAAATAATTCTAAGATTCATATGGAGCAATAAAAGAACATTAATGTGCAAGGCAATTCTGAAAAAGAAGAACAAAGCTGAAAGCATCACACTTTCTGACTTCAAACTACATTACAAAGCTATAATATTCAAAAGAGTATGGCATTAGCAACAGATAGACACAGAGATCAATGGAACAGAATCAAGAACCCGGAAATAAACATAGGCATATACTGTTAATATCTAACATGTGAGCCAAGAATACTCAATGGGGAAAGGATAATCTTTTTTTTTTTAAGGGAATTGCTTCATTGCTAACACCAGTGATCACATAATGTTATCAAAAAGACAGTGAGGTCAGAATCACAAGGACTGAGTTGTATTAAATTGGTGCTATTAACTGTGTGACCACTGAATTTTAAATATCTTTTTTTTATTTCATTTTTCATTGATCCAAGATTCATTCTTTATGTACCACACCCAGTACTGCATGCAATGCGTGCCCTCCTTAATACCCACCACCAGGCTCCCCCCTCACCTCCATAACCCACAGTTTGTTTCTCAGAGTCCACAGTCTCTCATGGTTCATATCCCCTTACGATTTACCACAATTCACTTTTCCTTACCCTTTCCTAAAGTCCTCCATTTCATTCCTTACATTCCACAAGTAAGTGAAACCATATGATAATTGACTTTCTCTACTTGACTTATTTCATTCAGCATAATCTCCTCCAGACCCGTCCATGTTGATACAAAAGTTGGGTATTCATCCTTTCTGATGGCTGAGTAATATTCCATTGTATATATGGACCATATCTTCTTTATCCATTCATCTGTTGCAGGACATCTTGGCTCTTTCCACAGTTTGGTGATTGTGGACATTGCTGCTATGAATATTGGGGTACATATGGCCTTTGTTTTCACTACGTCTGTATCTTTGGGGTAAATACTCAGTATTGCAAGTGCAGGGTCATAGGGTAGCTCTATTTTTAATTTTTTGAGGACTCTCCAAACTGTTTTCCAAAGTGGCTGCACCAACTTGCATTCCCACCAACAGTGAAGGGGGTTCCCCTTTCTCCACATCCTCTCCCACGCTTGTTTCCTGTCTTGTTAAATTTGGCCATTCTAACTGGTGTAAAATGGTATCTCTGCGTGGTTTTGATTTGAGTTTTCCTGGTGGCTAGTGATGATGAGCAATTTTCCATGTGTCTGTTGGGGGGGAAATTATAATCTTTTCAATAAATTATATTGCGAAAGTTGGACATTCATATTCAAAATAATGAAATTGATTTCCTATGTTCCACCATTCAAAAAAATTAAACAAAAATGGACTTGAGACCTTTAAGACCTAAACCTGTAATATTTCTATAAGAAAACATAAGGAAACAGCCTACTTGAAGCTAAAAAGCTTCTACACAGAAAAAGAAATAAACAACAAAGTGAAAATTCAGCCAATGGAATGGGAGAAAATATTTTCATCCTGTATGTCTGATAAGGGGTTCAATAAAAAAAAAGTGGGCTAGTGACCCAAATAGATACTTTCCAAAGAAGATACACAAATTGTATGAAAAGGTGTTCAAATCATTAATCACCATGGAAATGTAAATGAAAACTACAAATATTAGAATTATTTGTTCCAGTTCTCTATTGGTATTTTGAAAGGAATGGCATTGGATTTGTAGATTGCTTTGGGTAGTATGGGTAAAATATAATACCTGTTCATGATAAAAATGCTTAACAGAGTGAAGTTAGAGGAAATATACTTCAACTTAATACAGGTCTTATATGAAAAACTCAGAAGTCGAGATATACTACAAAGTTCTAGCACTCAAAACAATATGGTATGGACCAAAAATAGACACACAGATCAATGGAATGAGATGGAGAACCCAGAAATACACCCACACCTATATGGTCAATTAATGTATGATGAATGAGGCAAGATTATGCAATGGGCAAATACAATCTCTTTAATAAATGGTGGAGAGGAAATGGGACATCTACATTCAAAAGAATGAAACTGATCAATTTCTTATGTCATACACAAAAAGAAACTCAAAATGGATTAAACTTCTCAATACGGGACCTGAAAATATTAAAACTCCTTAAAGAAAATATAGGAAATAAACTGCTAGACATCAGCCCTAGCAACATATTTAAAGATGTCTCTTAAGGCAAGAGACGCAAAAGCAAAAATAAACTATTGGGACTACACCAAAATAAACAGCTTTTGTACAGTGAAAGAAACCATTAACAAAATGAAAGGACAACCTAAGGAATAACTTGGTGGACATTAGGAGAAGGAAAGGAAAAGTGAATAGTGTAAATTGGAGGAAGAGATGAACCATGAGAGACTGTGGACTCTAAGAAACAAACTGAGGGATGTGGAGGGGAGGGGGCAGGAGGGATGGGTGAGCCTAGTGATGGGTATTAAGGAGGACATGTATTGCATGGAGCACTGGGTGTGGTGCATAAAGAATGAATCTTAGCACACTGGAAAACATAAAATTAAATAAAAAAAATTAAAAGACAACCTACAAAATAGGAGAAGAAATTTGCAAATACTATATCCAATAAGGGGTTAATGACCAAAATATAGAGATAAATATAAACCTCAACACCAAAATACCCAAATAACCCAATTAAAAATGGGTAGAGGAACTGAATAAACATTTTTCCAAAGAAGATATACAGATGGCCAACAGACACTTGAAAAGATGCTCAACATCATAATCCTTAGGAAAATGTAAATCAAAACTGCAATGAAATACCATTTCACACCAGTCACAATGGCTAGAATCAAAAAGATATGAAATAGTAAGTGTTGGTAAGGATGTCAAGAATAGGGAACCCTCATACACTGTTGGTGGGGACTTAAATTGGTACAGTCACTGTGGAAAACCATATGGAAGTTCCAGAAAAAATTAAAAATAGAATTACCATATGATCCAGTAATCCACTACTGGGGATTTGTCCAAAGAAAACAAAAACAGTAGTTCAAAATAATAAATGCACCACTATATTTCCTGTAGCATTATTTACAATTGCCAAGATATACAAGCAGCACAAATGTTCATCAACAGATGAATGGACAAAGAAGACATATACATATATATATATATATATATATATGGTATAGATAAGATATATAAGGTATATAGATATGATATATAAATATCCAGATATATATAGACAGAGGCACACACATATATATGTACATATGTAGATACGTATGTGTGATATATGTATATATCCATATATATGTATATATTTATATATGCATATATGTGGAATATGGTATATATAATGGAATATTCTTCATATATAATATGTATATGAAGAAGAGGTGGTATATATGTCTATGTATATATACTCATAACTTATGAATAAATGTATGTGTATATATATGCATATATGTATATGTTTATATATGTGTGTATATAGAATATATATGGTATATATTCATATATATCTCCTCTTCATATATATATATATTCATATATATGTATATGTTTATATATATGTGTGTATATATATGGAATATGAAGTAATAAAAAAAGATGTCTTGTTATTTTGACAACATGGATAGACCCACAGTGTATATGTTAAGTGAAATAAGTCAGACAGACAAAGACAAGTACTGTATGATTTCACTTATATGTAGAATCTCAAAACAATATATCAAATGAACAAACAAACAAAAACAGACCTAGATATAGAGAACAAACTGGTGGTTGCCAGATCGGAAGCTGGTAGGGAAGTGGTTGAAATAGATAAAGGAGATTAAGAGGTACAAACTTTCAGTTATAAAATATGTCAGTCATGGAGATAAAAAGTACAGCATGGGAAACATAGTCAATAATATTGTAATAATGTATGATGACTATACTTATTATTGTGAGGATTGAATAATGTATGAATTGTTTAATCAATATGTTGCACACTTAAAACTAATACATTATATGTCAATTCTACTTCAATAAAAATTAAAATTACAATGAGATATTACTCCAAACCTATTAGAATGACTATTATCAAAAAAATACCAAGTGCTGATGAGAGTGTGAAGAAAGGGTTCTCTTGTTCACTGTTGGTGGGAATGTAAACTGGTATAGACACTATGAAAAACAATATGGAGATCCCCCAAGATTAAAAATAGAACTACCAGGGTGCCTGGGTGGCTCAGTCAGTTAAGCATCTGCCTTTGGCTCAGGTCATGATATCAGGGTCTTGGGATGGAGTCCTGCATTAGGCTCCTTGCTCAGTGGAGAGTCTGTTTCTTCCTCTGCTTGCCACTTGCCCTGCTTGTGTGCTCTCTTTCTCTCTCTGATAAATAAATAAATTTTTTTAAAATTGGCACTATTTATTTCAAGTATGAGAGACTGCCAATGAAATTAAAATGATTTTTCTCCTTTAAAAAATAAGTATAGACCGCATAAATCAATATGTTATACTTTACAGTTTTTCCTGGATAGCACTTTATCAGTGTCATTTTTTAGAGAATAATATAACTACTTTGACCCATTTTAATGTCAAGACACTGATTCACCTGTTAATACTTTAAGTCAATCAGAAATTTGTTTTTATCTAGAGTAGGAAATGAAAGGCCAAGTAGAAACATAAACAATAACTTAAATAAACTATCCCTCTGGGGAATTAATTCCTATTCAAATATTGAAAATTCAGTATTTCTAGTTCATATAAAGGATACATGAAATTTATATAAAATGCACATTTCCAGGTGTGAAATTACTTCTTGGTACCTATCATGTATGTCTTTCAAAATGAAGCTATGTATTTTGAGGATTAAGTATAAGTCATTAAAGATATACTTTTAATTACGATTAAAAACAGAGGAATAAACAAATAAATAACTGATCAAATAAACATAACTAGTTCAATCAAATAGCATAAACAAGAAGTTGTACTTAATTATCTCCATTATCTGTTTGTCAGATTTATACCAATATTTATCAGTTTTCAATTACTAAAATTGTATAAACTCTGTCTAAAAATATTTTTGAATCATTGCTAGCAAATGAACATTGTCTCTATATTTTCACATAAAGAACCAATTTCAGATTAAGTGGTGTGAAATGCTTACATTGTATACTGCTGTCAGGCTTTAACAAACACATCATTTGGTACTATATCATGTGTCAGAGATTGCAGATGTACTTAAATCAAGCTGTTTTATGTCACTATGGTATGCACACACAAATCCAACAAATGATTATTTAGAAAAACTGACAAAATTGATTGAAAGTTAAGCCTAACTAGGCCTTGTATATTATATATTATGACATCTAAAATTTAGATAGCACTTATTATTTTCTAATTCAGGACTATGTATGGTTTAGAGAGAAGATAAATAGATGGATAGATAGATGATAGATCAATGATAGACATCTATGAGCACTATATAGACATTAAATAATTTAGAAAGATTTACTTCTCTTTTAACAGTTCAATATTTATGACTGTAGTGATTTTCAGTTTGTTAATATTTTAGTCAAATTTTTGATACTAGTCAACCTATCTTTTCTGAGTATTTCATGTGAAAATTCCTTGCATTTATATAGCACTTTAGGCTTCTCAAAACTCTTTCAAACACATTATCCCATTTGATCATCTCTTGTAATATATGATAGCTAGTATTATAATTATTTACATAAGAAGAAACTGAGGCCTCTGTTCATCAGAAAACTAGAACCAGAATCCAGGACTCTTGATTCTTGGTTTAGTTTTCTATTCTTCAATGGACATTGTATTCTTTGTTTTAATTTATTTATAAAACACCTTACATCTGCAAGTCATTTTGGGAAAATATTTACAACATTTTTATACATGCCAGACTTATGCAACTAGATTATATATTTCTTAAGTATGTATCTTGTATCAATTACGTATACCCCAACCATATCCTGATGCCTTTCTATTCACTGCACAGAGTAAATCTGGAGAAAAATCTCATTGACTTGAAAAATCTTTATTCTTCTACTAAAATGATTAATTTGGAATACAGTGTCAGATGTGGCAGCTTATAATTTTTCCTAATTCTAGATATTTAAGCCAAAACATTTTGTACCCTGAATTATCAGTAAGAATTAGTGGACTTTCATATCTATAAGAAGTAAGCTATTTCTTAATACTTACAAGTTTCAACAATAAGGGTATCCCTAAGTGTATTGTTATTTAGTCATGTAGCATAGGACTAATAAGAACACAAGGGAAATAGCTAGCATATTATCATTGCAGATATGCAATGCAGATACTATTTGCAACACACGAACAGATAGAATATTGATTTATATATATTATCCAAATGGATAGACACCATGGTAAAATAGTTATGAATTGTCACTCCATGGTATTACCCTTTTTAGTATTGCTATGTGCCTTGATGTGAAGGTGTTTTTCAAAAGTAACAGGTAGCAATGCAATTCAGAACATTTTTAAATACTGAATTCATTATTGTTTTCCATTTAAAGCATTAAGACAACTCTATGAGAGTATGTGAATGTAACTGAGTACATTTATCTAGTAGTGACATTTTCTCTGACCTTGAGGAAATAATTACTTAGTATATATAGGGAAACTTTTAAATCGTTTAAGTATTCTGAAGTAAATATTTTAGTGAAGGTATACAAAAAAGCAAGTGTCGCATGATTGGAAACTACTGTTTACTAATAGTAACACTGGGACATAAAATTGAATAAAAGAGCTTACCAAACATCTCATTATCCGTGAACTAACCAGTGTGGATTACCCGTGGCACTATTAAACTCTCTGGAAACCATTTTTATTCCTAGCCTTTATTACAAACTTTTCTGGGGAGGTAAGTGAGCTTAGATAGCTGAGCAAGAGATATGCATTGGAAAGAAGTGGGGTTATTTTGAAAAGTTATCCCTAGAGGCCAAAATTCAAGCTGAGATATCTGTGCATGATATATTTACAATTGTGTCAATAGAAACGCAAATGGTGGATGTGCCCAAACAGTACACAACATGGAGTTGATAATATTCCAGAGTAGCTGCTAAACACAAAGCTCTCTTACTATCCATTTGTGGGGATAACAAACTCCCAAACAATTTTAAGTACAATGTGATTTGAAATGACATCTAACATTTGACAAATGTTGAAATCTCTGAACTTATGGAGTTGTCCTATTCTAGAGACCTGCCGTGCTAGTACAGGTTAGGCAGCTTACTTTAAATTCAACTAAAAATGCAAATAACCAGTTAAGCTCATGGGGAAATACAGAGACACCCATACCTCTGCAAAATATTTGCTTTGTGAAAGCTGGAAATTGCCTTTTGTGACAAGAAATTCCATGCTGCTTGTTCAGCTTCATTGTTGAGCCTTCTGTTTTGGCATAGAAGTGGAATTCTGGGTCTGATGAGTTTAGGGATTTAGCACACACCAAAAGAACAAAACTCTTTCTTTCTTTCTTTCTTTCTTTCTTTCTTTCTTTCTTTCTTTCTTTCTTTCTTTCTTTCCTTCTTTCCTTCCTTTCTTCCTTCCTTCCTTCCTTCCTTCCTTTTTCTTTCTTTCTTTTTCTTTCTTCAGAACAAAACTGTTTCATCTGGTTCAGGGAGCTATTACTATTTAACATCTTCTAAACATGAATCTGTAATAAGACCAACTGAAATGATCCCTGCCATTCTTGAAATTTTCCTTTATTCCCTCCATTCTTCTCCCTCTATGATCCATTTTGAGGGGAGGATTCCATAAAATGTATGTATAATTGTGATACATGGCATGTGGGATGCTTAGGGGTTGAATCCTGTGCCAGCAATATGTTTAAATCAAGTATCTTGTAGCCACAATGTTTATAAATGATTCAGTTCAATTATTATAAACTCAAAACTTTTCTAAGCACTATAGGGAATATAAAATATTAGAGAAATGGATCTGTCTTCAAGTAAGAGGAAACTCACTGGAAGATAACATATACCCATGTGATAAGAATTCTTGATGTCTATTTGAGATTATTTTTATGATTAAGGTGGACAACAGTTACACCTGATTTAAACACATGAAACAATTTCTAAAATTTCTCTTTGTCTCTGTTTCTTTCTATTTATGTATCTCTGTATATATATATTTCTTATGTTGGTTCCCAGTATTGGTTTTCTAATCTGATTATATTTCAAGGCACTAATGACTCTATTTTCAGTGATAAAGAAGACACTGGACATTGATAGTTCGTGGTGTGATGTGGCAATAGAGATATACAAAATGACCCTACTGGCTAATCTTAATCAAATATTTATAAAAGATAAAGTTCTGAATGACTATACATTTGATACATTAAAGTATTTTTGTCAAGCTAATGAATATAATGAGAATGGCTTGTTGGTACAGACTAAATTGGAGGAATTAGGGGGAGAGAATGAATTCAGAGCTTCTATGGAGGGTTTGTGCTATGGTGAGTGCTGTGAAAGATGTAAGCCTGATGATTCACAGATCTGTAACACTCAGGCAAAAAAAAAAAAAAAGTCTGACTTACAGATACCTATGGGGTTGACTAGTTGATCATGATAGTCATAGAAGAGAAATATTATATATGTATATATATCAAATTATTTATTGATCTGTATAAGAAAAGGAATTATAGGTTAAGTGATCAGGAGTCTAACATTAATTACTAAAATAGAGATTCATGGTCCCTCAATCAATCATGAGACTTGAGCCAGTGTAGAAACTTTGAATCACTTGGAATAAGGGACGTCTGGGTTCCCTTGAAGGAAGATAGCAGTACACTGCTAAAAATATATATTATTAATTTTTTTTAAAGATTTTGTTTATTTATTTCACAGAGGGAGAGAAATCACAAGGAGGCAGAGAGGCAGTCAGAGAGAGAGAAGGGGAAGCAGGCTCCCCGCTGAGCAGGGAGCCCGATGTGGGCCTCGATCCCAGGACCCTGAGATCATGACCTGAGCTGAAAGCAGAGGCTTTAACCCACTGAGCCACCCAGGCGCCCATATTATTAATTTTTATCTCAACTTTTCCCCAAAGGACCTACAGACTTTTCCCAGGGTGACTATGCATTGAGGAAAGGGAAATAATCAGATTTACAGGGAATTAATGGACACTAGCTCTGAACTGAGAGTAATTTCTGGAGATTCAAAATATCACTGTACTCCACCACTCAAATTAAGAGTTTGTACAGGTCAGGTACCAATGGAGCATCAGCTCAAATCCATCCTACTTTGAGTCCAGTATGTCTCCAAACTGATTTGGTAGTAATTCCCCCCGTTTTGGAATGCATAAATGGAATAGGAATACTCAGCAACTGGCAGAATCCTCACATTAGTTCCTGATCTGTGGAGTATGGTTTGTAATGTCAGGAAATGCCAAATGGAAGTCACTAGAAGTTTGTATGCCTATGAAAATAGGAAAAAAAAGAGAGAGAAATACCACATTCTTGGAGAGATTGAAGACATCAGTGCCACCATCAAGGACTTGAAGAATTCTGGGATGTTGACTCTCATCAGACCCCATTTAACTCACCTATTTGTCCTGTGCAGAAAATGGATGAAACTTGGAGCATAAGAATAGATCATCATAAACTTACCCAGGTGGTGATTCTAGTTATAGCTACTGTACCAGATGTGGTTTTATTGATTGAGAAAATTAACATATCCTTTGACACCTAGTATGCAGCTATTGATCTGGCAAATGCTTTTTTTCCTCCATACCTGTTGATAATGACCACCAGAAGCAGTTGGCCTTTGGGTTACAAAGCCATCAGTGAAATTTCACTGACCTGCCACAGGAGTATATCAACTCTTCAGCCTAATGTCCTCATAGGAATGATAGGGACTTGATCAACTTTCCCTTTCACATTACACCGATCCATTATAGTGATGACATAATGTATATTAGACCTAGGGAGCAAGAGACACAAATATTCTAGACTTATTTGCAAGACTTCTTTTATGTCAGAAGTGGAAAACAAATCTGTCAAAAATTCAAGGGCATGGGTTTATTGACTGTAACAATTGTACATTATGGTGGTGAAATTGATAATGGGAAAAGCTGTACAGGTGTGGGGGCAAGCATTGTATGGGAGATCTCTGTACCTTTCCCTAAATTTTGCTACAAACTTTAAGTTACTCTTGAAACCTGTATCATAAATTTAAAAAATTTAAAGCCCTTTAACTTCAGTGAAACTTCTAGAAGTTCAGTGGTATGGGGCATGTTGGATATAGCTTCTAAGGTGAAGAATGGATTGTGGCATCTGATTGTTTTACAACAAAAAAGTAAGCATAATTCCTAGTGGGCCTCTTTGGATATTGGTGGCAGTATATTCTTGATTGGGGTGTGATATTCTGGCCTATTTACCAAGTGACATGAAATCTGCTAGTTTTCAGTGGGTCCAGAGCAAGAGAAGTCTTTCCAGTAGGTCCAGGCTGTCTTGAAAACTTCTCTGCCACTTGGGACACATGACCCAAAAGATCCAATGGTGCTTGAAATGTCAGAAGCAGATATAGGTGTTCTTTGGAGGTTTGTCAGGCCAATTCCAGTGAATCACTGTACAGATTCTTAGGATTTTGGAGTAAAGCCTTTTTGTCTTCTCTGAATAACAGGAAATTTTTATGGAAATATAAATTGGAAGAGGCATGAGTGTATACAAATTTGTGGGTTGTGCTCAATGATTTGGCTGGATAGAGACGGACTTGAAAAAAAAACATGACTGGAAAATCAGTGGCACTGAGGTATAGGATTAAAATATGTGAATAGACCTCTCTGAGTGGGAAAAACAACACAATGACGATATTTGTGTCCCATTTGAATGCTACTAAACAGTGACTTAAGTGGAAGAGGATTTTAATCAGATAGGGAGAAAAACCATGAGAGACTCTGGACTCTGGTAACCAAACTGAGGGTTACAGAGGGGATGAGAGTGGGGGGTTGGGGTAACAGGGTGAGGGGTATTTTTTTTTTAGATTTTATATATTTATTTGACAGAGATCACAAGTGTGGGGGGGCAAACAGAGAGGAGGAAGCAGGCTCCCCGCTGAGCAGGGAGCCTGAAATGGGCATCAATCCCAGGACCCTGAGATCATGACCTGGGCCGAAGGCAGAGGCTTTAACCCACTGAGCCACCCAGGCACCCAGGGTGATGGGTATTAAGAAGGCAGGTGTGGTGATGAGCACTGGGTGTTATACACAACTAATGAATCATTAAACACCACATCAAAATATAATGATGTACTATATGTTGGCTAATTGAACACAATAAAATTATTTTTAAAAAGAAGAGGATATTAATAATCAAATGGATAGGATGACACATTTTGAGGATAGTAGAATCTATCCAGCTTTTCCTGTCACTATTCAGTGGGCTTATAACAATGGCTACAATATCAGGGATGGAGATTATGCATGAGCTCAGCAACATGGATTTCAGCTCACCAAGGTTAACCTGACTATAACCACCACTTAATGACCAATCTGCCAGCAGCAGAGACCAACACTAAGTCTCCAATACCAAACATTTCCCTGGGGGTGATCAGACAGTTACTTCAGCAGGTTAATGACATTGGACCACTTCCATCATAGAAGGGAAAGTGTTTCATTCTTATGGGAATAGACACTGTATTTGGATTTGTCTTTCCTACATGCAGTGCTTCTGAAAAATCTAGAGGCGGACTTGATTGTACCTTATGCACCATTATGGTATTCCACACAACATAATTTTTGATCAAGAACCTAATTTCAGAGCAAATGAAGTGTGGCAATGGACCCATGATCATGGAATTCCCTAGTCTTATCATGGTTCCAACCGTCCTGAAGCAGCCAGTCTGATGCAATGGTGGAGACTCAGTTACACTGCCAGTTAGGTGGCAATACTTTGCAAGGCTATAGTTAAGTTCTCTAAGAGGCTATATATGTTCTGAATTTACATCCATATATTGTATATTTTCTCCCATAGCCAGAATATAGATATTTAAAATGTGTAGCTTTTTGTTTGTCAACTATACTGTAATAAAGTGGCTTAGAAAATGAGTAGATGAGACCCAGGGTAAATATAAGTGGAAACTTACAAGATAAAATTATTTTTCTTGGGTGCCTGCGTGGCTCAGTGGGTTAAAGCCTCTGCCTTCGGCTCTGGTCATGATCTCAGTGTCCTGGCATTGAGGCCTGCATCTGGCTCCCTGCTCAGCAGGGAGCCTGCTTCCTCCTCTCTCTCTGCCTGCCTCTCTGCCTACTTGTGATCTGATCTCTCTCTGTGTCAAATAAATAAATAAAATCTTAAAAAAAAGAATTATTTTTCTTTGGTGATGTTAATTAGAAAGATTTTTTCAGGTATTTCACGAATGTTTAGTGTATAGTCACTTATGTTGGAAAAGACAGAAAAATGGTAGATGAATGACACATCCGTGAGGAAGACAATAGACAACCAATAGAGAATTTTTGAGAACTACTGATGGAAAAGATCTAGTGATTATTTGGAATGACAAAAAAAAGTATCATTTCTTCTGCAAACTGACCAATGGTTTCAAACTGGCTTCTTGGGCTGTGAAGGATTATATGAACACATCTGGGCTCAGCAAAGCATAACAGCATGATGAATTAGACATATTTGCTTAGTGTCATGTTTCTGCTAATTCCAATTACTTTTAGTCTTTTTTTCTTTTATTTTCTTCTTTTTCCTCTTTTCTTTTCTCTTCTTTTTTTTTCTTTGTAATGATGTTTAAGAAGTTCACAGAGTGGCCAAGACAAGACAAGACTAGAATCCAGGTCTCCTGACTTTTATTTCATTGTCTTTTCTCAATGTGATATTGCCTCTAATAGAAAATTTCTATCAGATTATATTTAGGGAAATAAAATTAGCAGATATAATGCCATTTACAAATTGAATAAAATGATTTTTTAAATGTATTAGAATTAGGAGATTTTATAGGGATAACACATTTCTTTAGGAATTTATCATTTGTTATGGAGCTATGTAGAAATATTGAGAATTTTAAAAGGTGAAAAATTCATGGATCATTATCTGTCTTACAAAAAACTAGTATGAATGTACATAAGTAGCCAAATTTATCATAATAAAAACAATTTGTTTTATAAAGGTGTGCATATTATGTTTCATTGTAATGAAAAATTATTCTCCTACCTCTTCTTACCACTGAGTTTCTCTCTGAGGTAACTGACCACTGACATCAACAGCCTAGTTCATATCTTTTGCCCTTCATCATATATATATATGCATATGTATGCATATATGTATATGTATATATATATACATGCTTGTGTTTCATATGAGAGATTCCCTTGCTTATTTGTTTTTAGAAACACAAGCGTACTACATATACACATGACTCTACGACTTTCTCATTTCACTTAATGTATCTTGTTTATACATACAGGTCAATAGATATGGTTCTGTTACTTTTTCTAATGTTTTAATGTGTTCATGAACTCTTTTATACAATTTTACACCAATGGCATTATACTATCCTTGTTTGATAAATTTTGGGAGTATGATTATTTTTTCTATTTTACTTACCTCTCCCTGATGGCTTACTTCTAAATTTCAACTATGGTGTGGGGATTGCATTAAGGTTATTTGTGGAAAGATGACTTAACAAGCATTGAAACAGATGGGTCGTATTTTCTCCTGATTGTTTTGCCTATCATTAAATACACATAAACTGTATGTTTGTGGGAACAAACTCTTGAGTTAACATCTTAGTGAGTATGTATTTGTTAACATCTAATAACAAAGAGTTAACATCATAGTGAGTACATATACCTGCAATAGATTTTGCCCTTTTCACATCCCAATTGTTGGGTTTGTCCAGTAAACCCCGAGAAGGCAAATGAAAAGATTCCTGCTGATACCTTAGCAGGAGAAAGGAGAGGCCTGGGGACCAGACGCTCTAGCCTTGAAAGGCCCTGTGCCAAGATTGTCTCCGCTTTTATTGGGGTCTTAGCAATACATCAGGCACAAGTGCAAAGTGAGGGGGAAAGTGTAACTTTAATGGTCAGGTTAATAATATGTGGGGCAGCATGTGATAAGGGCGAGGAGGCAAGGAGTCTGTGAAGTACGTGATCACCACCGGTACTTGTACTCCCTAGATGAGAACTTTGGCCTCAGTAAGAATCTGACCATTTTCAACCAAGAAACTTCAAAGGAGACCCAGTGTTCCAGGCACTCCTTCCTTCACTTTGCAATTAGTCTCATCCAGGGAGGCACATACAAATCAGATTTTGTCTATCCAGGCACTGTGAATTCCCACACCTGAACTCACTTTTCTTATTCAATAACAATTTATAAAATTGTTCCATCTCAACTGGTATAGCCCTAATTTATTATATTAATGGTTATACAACATTATAAATTGTAACTGCTTCATAATTTATTTAACTAATAACATAAATATAAGAATTCCATTTTTTATTATTGTCTCTACAAACAATGCTGTAGCAAACATACATATACATGTATTCTCTCATACTGGTGTTTTTATTGCCATGGGCTAAATTCCTACTAGTAGAGTTGTGACCTTGGAAGATATGTATATTTTAAAAAGTTAATAGCTTTATCAAATAACTTTTCCAAAGGGTTCTAATAGTTCAAATTCAATGCCTGCATTATATGATAACATTTTTTTCTTTCATATCCCACACATCCTAGGAGGATTTTCCTTTCACTTTTTTGCTAATTAAAAATAACACATGAAAGCTAGTATCACATTGTTATATGTATTTATCTGTGATTGTATATTCTTTTCAAATGTGTGAGTTATTTTATTTATTTATTTATTTTTAAAGATTTTATTTATTCATTTGACACAGAGAGAGAGAGATTACAAGTAGGCAGAGAGGCAGGCAGAGAGAGAGGAGAGAGGAGGAAGAAGATTCCCTGCTGAGCAGAGAGCCCGATGTGGGCCTCGATCCCAGGACCCTGGGATCATGACCTGAGCCGAAAGCAGCGGCTTTAACCCACTGAGCCACCCAGGCGCCCACAAATATGTGAGTTATTTTAATTTTCCCTTTTAAATTGTCTCTTCATGCTCTTTGCTCATTTTCACCTTCATGAAGAGATTATTTTTCTCTTAACAAATTCCTTATTACCAGTAACAGCATCACCTTTGTGTTGGTTGGAAATGCCTCATCTCCAATCTACCATATCAGAATCTGCATTTTAATGAGATGCCAGGTATTTATCCTAAATTTTGAGAAACATTAACACAGATATGGCACCTGTTCTTGTAATCTACTTTGTTATTTCCAGATTTAATTTTTTATGATATATTGACTTCGTTTAATGAATCTTTTGCCTTGGAAAACTTATTAATGTTTCATAAATCGAAATGCTTACTTTTTTTTTCTTTTTACAGACTTTAGGTTTCTTATCTTGGTGAAGAACTTCTCTATCCCTAAATTGCATATTTAGTTTCATACATATTTTAATATTTTTTAGTTTACTTTTTATACGTTTTTATTTTGGTATATTGAGGAATAGAGTTTATTTTTTTTATTTTATTTTTTTTAAAGATTTTATTTATTTATTTGACACAGAGAGAGATTACAAGTAGGCAGAGAGGCAGGCAGAGAGACAGGGAGAGGAGGAAGCAGGCTCCCTGCTGAGCAGAGAGCCTGATGCAGGCCTCGATCCCAGGACGCTGAGATCATGACCTGAGCCGAAAGCAGAGGCTTTAACCCACTGAGCCACCCAGGCGCCCGAGGAATAGAGTTTAAATTTTTATTTTTACAGATGACTGCCAGTTGCACTTATAACACACATTACATAAATCGTTCTTTTATCTCTCAGTTGATACTGTGTATTGTATTAAATTACCATAGGTCTTAAAATCTGTTCCTGAATTATTTACTCTGTTCCACTGATATGTTTCTCTATCCCTACAGCAATACCATATTGATTTAATTATGGTATCTTAATGAAATACTCTGATATTTAGATAGGCAAGTGACTGTTCATTATTGTTTTTAAACTTTTCTTGATTGTTCTTCCAAACGAATTCTAAATTATCTTTGTTTCTAAAAAAATTCAAATTTACTAATACATAACTCTGGGATTGTATTTGGAATGACACCAAATCTATCTATTTACGTTAGTATCATTTGCGTTTTTGTGGCATAAAGACCTTACATAAAATAGTTTGGTATCCCTTTTTTTCTTTTTTTTATATAAAGTATAGTTGACATGAAATATTGCATTAGTTTCAGGTGTACAACACAATGATTCAACAACTTTATTCATTATGCTATGCTAAGTACAAGAGTAGATACCAATGTTTACACTAATATTGCCTATATCCCCTAGTACCTTTTATTTCCATGTCTTATTTATTCCATAACTGGAAGCCTGTAAGTCCCCCTTCACTTCACACATTTTGCCAATCCTCCAAACCCCCTACCCTCTGGCAACCATTAGTTTGTTCTCTGTATTTATTGGTCTGTTTCTGTTTTTTGTTTGCTAATTTTTCATTTGTTTTGTTTTTGAAAATCCACATATAGGGAAAATGTTGTCTTTTTCTGATTTATTTTACTTAGCATAATACGTTCTATATCCCATCTACATTGTCCCAAATGGAAAGATATCATCCTTTTAATGGTTCAGTAATATTCCATTATGTAAGTGTATAAACATCACATCATCTTTTTAAAAAATTGTTAAAATTATTTATTTTTTAAAATTCCGGTATAATTAATATGAAGTATTATATTAATTTCAGGTGTATAATATAGTGATTCGACAATTCTATACATTATTCAATGCTCATCATAGTGAGTGAACTTCTAAGCTCTTTCACTTATTTCACCAAATGTCCAACTAGCTCCATTCAGCAATCACAAGTCTGTTCTCCACACTTAAGAGTTGGTGTTTTTGTTTGTCTGTTTGTTCGTTTGCCTGTTTTTCTTTTTGTTCATTTGTTTTGTTTCTTGAATTCCATATATTAGTGAAATCATAAGGTATTTGTCTATCTCTGAATGACTTATTTCACTTACCATTATACCCTCTGGATCCATACATGTTGCAAATGGCAAACTTTCATTCATTTTATGGCTGAGTAATATTACACTGTATATATAGACCACCTCTTTATCCATTCATCAGTCAATGGACACTTGGGCTCTTTCCATAATTTGGTTATTATAAATAATGCTGGTATAAACATTGGGGAGTATTTATCCATTCAAATCGGTATTTTTGTATTGTTTAGGTAAATACCTAGTAGTGCAGTTGTTGGATCAGAGGGTATTTCTATTTTTAACATTTTGAGGAAACTCCATACCATTTTCCAGAGTGGCTGCACTAGTTTGGATTCCCACCAACAATACAAAAGTGTTCCCCTTTCTCTACATTCTAGCCAAACCCTGTTGTTTCTTGTGTTGTTAATTTTAACCATTCTGAGGGGTGTCTGGGTGGCTCAGTGGGTTAAAGCCTCTGCTTTCGGCTCAGGTCATGATCTTGGAGTCCTGGGATTGAGCCCCTCATTGTGCTCTCTGCTCAAGAGGGAGCCTGCTTCCTCCTCTCTGCCTGCCTCTCTGCCTACTTGTAATCTCTCTCTCTCTGTCAAATAAATAAATAAAAATTCTTTAAAATTTTTTTAACCATTCTGACATATGAGAGGTGATACCTTTTTGTACTTTTTATTGTATTTCCCTGCTGATAAGTGATCCTGAAAATGTTTTCATGATTCTGTTAGCCATCTGTATGTCTTTTTTGGAGAAGTGTATATTCACATCTTCTTCCCATTTTTTGACTGGATTATTTGTTTTTTGGATGTTTAGTTTTATACGTTCTTTATATATTTTGGATACTAACCCTATATCAGATATATCATTATCAAATATCTTCTCCCATTCTACAGCTTGTATTTTTGTTTTGTTGATTATATTCTTCACTGAGCAGCTTTTTATCTTGATGAAGTCCCAATAGTTTTGGGTTTTTTTTAAAGATTTTATTTATTTATTCATTAGACAGAGAGAGACACAGTGAGAGAGGGAACACAAGCAGGGGGAGTGGGAGAGAGAGAAGCAGGCTTCCCGCTGAGCAGAGAGTCTGATGTGGGGCTGGATCCCAGGACCCTGGGATCATGAACTGAGCTGAAGCCAGACCCTTAATGATTGAGCCACCCAGGCACCCCTGTTTATTTGTTTTTTGTTTGGTTGTTTTTTTTTCCCTTGCCTCAGGAGACATATCTCATAAGAAGTTGATAATGCCAATGTCAAAGAGTTTGCCGCCTGTGTTCTCCTCTACGATTTTGATGGTTTTCTGTCTCACATTTAGGTGTTTCATCCATTTGGAGTTTATTTTTGTGTATCATGTAAGAAAGTGGTCCAGTTTAATTCTTCTGCATGTTGTTGCCCAGGTTTCCCAATACCATTTATCGAAGATAATTGTTTCCATTGGATTTTCTTTCTTGCTTTGCCAAAGGTTGGTTGATCATATAGTTTTGGGTTCATTTCTGGGTTTTCTAATGTGTTCCATTGATCTATATGACTATTTTTGTGCCAGTACCATACTGTCTTTATCACTACAACTTTGCAATATAACCTGAAGTCCGTAAGTGTGCTGTCTCTATCTTTGCTTATCTTTTGTAAGGTTGCTTTGGGTATTTGAGGTATTTTGTGGTTCCATAGAAATTTTAGGGTCATTTGTTCTAGGTCTGCGAAAAATGATCATTTATGTTGACAGGAATTGCATTAAATATGTAGGTTGCTTTGAGTAATATAGACATTTTAACAATATTTTTTCTAAACCATGAGTGTGGAATGTGTATTCATTTCTGTCATCTTCCATTTCTTCATCAGTGTTTTGTAGTTTCCAGGTACAGATCATTTATCTCTTTGATTAGGTTTATTCCTACGTATCTTATGGCTTTTGGTACAGTTGTAACTGGGATTGATTCCTTAATTTCTCTTTCTGCTACTTCATTACTGTTGTATAGAAATGCAGCAGATTTCTGTAAGTTGATTTTGTACATGGCAACTTTACTGAATTCTAGTAATTTTTTGGTAGAGTATATTGGGTTTTCTAAATAAGCATCATGTCATCTTCAAATACTGAAAGTTTTCCTTCTTCCTTGCCAATTTGTATGTCTTTTATTTCTTTTTGTTGTGTGACTGCTGATGTTAGGACTTTCAGTACTATGTTAGATAACAGTGGAGAGAGTGGACCTCCCTGTCTTGTTCCTAACCATGGAGGAGAAGCTCTAATTTTTCTCCCCATTGAAGGTGATATTAGCTGTGGATTTTTCATATATGATCTTTATTATGTTGACATTTGTTCCCTCTAATCTTACTTTGTTGAGGGTTTTTTTCATAAATGGGTGTTGTATTTTGTCAAATGCTTTTGATGCATGTATTGAAAGGATCGTATGGTTCTTATCCTTTCTTTTATTTATTTATTTTTTTAAAGATTTTATTTATTTATTTAACAGAGAGAGAGAGAGAGAGAGATTACAAGGAGGCAGAGAGGCAGGCAGAGAGAGGAGGAAGCAGGCTCCTCGCTGAGAAGGGAGCCCGATGCGGGCCTCGATCCCAGGACCCTGAGATCATGACCTGAGCCGAAGGCAGAGGCTTTAACCCACTGAGCCACCCAGGCGCCCTATCCTTTCTTTTATTTATATGGAGTATCACATTGATTGATTTGCAAATATTAAACCACACTTGCATCCCAGGAATAAATCCCACTTGGGATTTATTTTGCAACCATGTTCACCAGGGATATTGGCCTGTAGTTCTCTTTTTTTAGCGTAGTCTATGTCTGGTTTTTGTATCAGGGTAATGCTGGTCTTGTCAAGTTAATTTGGGCTTTTTTGCAATGGATTTGATGCCAGAACACAGGTGTTGTGAAAACCACCACTCAACCTAAACCAAAACGGGAAAGTAAAAGACTCATATCAACATTATTGTCATTGGACATATAGATTTGGACAAGTCTACCATTACTGGTCATCTGATCTACAAATGTGGTGGGGTAGACAAAAAAAAACTATTGAAAAATTTGAGAAGGAGGCTGATGAGATGGGAAAGGGCTCCTCCAAGTATGCCTGGGTCTTGGATAAACTGAAAGCTGAACGTGAATGTGGTATCACCATTGATATCTCCCTGTGGAAATTTGAGACCAGCAAGTATGATGTGACTATCATTGATGCCCTAGGACACAGAGACTTTATCAAAAACATGATTATAGGCACATCTCAGGCTGACCGTGCTGTCTTGATTGTTGTTGCTAGTGTTGGCGATTTTGAAACAGGTATCTCCAAGAATGGGCAGACCCGTGAGCATGTCCTTCTGGCTTACACACTCGGTGTAAAACTGGTGTTAACAAAATGGATTCCACTGAGCCACCCTACAGCCAGAAGAGATATAAGGAAATCGTTAAGGAAGTCAGCACCTACATTAAGAAAATTGGCTACAACCCCAACACAGTAGCATATGTGCCAATTTCTGGTTGGAAAGGTGACAACATGCTGGAGCCAAGTGCTAACATGCCTTGGTTCAAGAGATGGAAAGTCACCCATAAAGATGGGAATGCCCATGGAACCACACTGCTTGAAGCTCTGGATTGCATTCTGCCATGAACTCGTCCAACTGACAAGCCCCTGTGTCTGCCTCTCCAGGACGTCTACAAGATTGGTGGTATTGGTACTGTCCTTGTGGGCTGAGTGGAAACTGGTGTTCTTAAACTGGGCATGGTGGTCACTTTTGCTCCAGTCAATGTTACAACTGAGGTAAAGTCTGTTGAAATGCACCATGAAGCTTTGAGCGAGTCTCTTTCTGGGGACGACGTGGGCTTCAATGTCAAGAATGTATCTGTTAAAGATGTTCGTCGTGGTAACATAGCTGGTGACAGCAAAAGTGACCCACCAATGGAAGCAGCTGGCTTCACAGCTCAGGCGATTATCCTGAACCATCCAGACCAAATCAGTGCTGGATATGCATCTGTGGTGAATTGTCACACAGCTCACATTGCTTGCAAGTTTGCTGAGCTGAAGGAGAAGATAGATTGTTGTTCTGAAAAAAAGCTGGAAGATGGTCTCAAGTTCTTGAAATCTGGTGATACTGCCATTGTTGATATGGTTCCTGGCAAGCCTATGGGTGTTGAGAGCTTCTCTGACTATCCTCCTCTGGGCCGTTTTGCTGTTCGTGACATGAGACAGATGGTTGCTGTGGGTGTCATCAAAGCAGTGGACAAGAAGGCAGCCAGGTGGCAAAGTCACCAAGTCTGCCCAGAAAGCTCAGAAGGCTAAATGAATATTATCCCCAATACCTGCCACCCCAGTCTTAATCAGTGGTGGAAGAATGGTCTCAGAACTATTTGTGTCAATTGGTCATTTAAGTTTAATAGTAAAAGACTGGTTAATGATAACAATGCATTGTAAAACGTTCAGAAGGTAAGGAGAATGTTTTGTGGACCATTTGGTTTTTTGTGTGTGGCAGTTTTAAGTTATTAGTTTTTAAAATCAGTACTTTTTAATGGAAAGAACTTGACCAAAAATCTGTCAGAGAATTTTGAGACCCATTAAAACAAAAGTTTAATGAGAAAAAAAATAAAGTTAATTTGGAAGTTTTCCTTCTATTATTATTTTTTGGAATAGTTTGAGAGAGATAGATATTAACTAATCTTTAAGTGTTTTGTAGAATTTCCCTGTGAAGCCATCTGGCACTGGGCTTCTGTTTGTTGGGAGATTTTTGATTACTGATTCAATTTCTTTACTGGGTATTGGTCTGTTCAAGTTTTCTATATCTTCCTGTTTCAGTTTTGGAAGTTTATATGTTTCTAGGAATTGATCCATTTCTTCCAGATTGCCCAATTTATGGCATATAGTTTTTCATAACATTCTCTTATGATTGTTTTTATGTCTGTGGTGTTGGTGGTTATTTTTTCCCTCTCATTTGTGATTTTATTTATTTGAGTCCTTTCTCTTTTCTTTTGATAAGGCTTCCAAGGGGCTTATCAATTTTGTTACGTTTTTCAAAGAACCAGCTCCTGGTTTCATTGATCTGTTCTATTGTTTGTTGTTGTTTGTTTATTTGCTAGTTTCTTATCACTGATTTCATTGATTTATGCTCTAATCTTTTTTTCTTTTTAAAATTTAAATTCAAATAATTAACATATAACATATTATTTGTTTTAGGGGTACAGGTCTGTAATTCACCACTTTTATATAATACTCAGGGCTCATTACAATACACACACTCCCCAATGTCTGTCACCCAGTTACTCCATCCCTAAACCCCCCTCCCCTCCAGCAACTCTCAGTTTGTTTCCTATGATTAAGAGTCTCTAACGATTTGTCTTGCTCTATGGTTTTGTCTTTTTTCATTTTTTCCTTTCTTCCCCTATGATCCTCTGCCTTGTTTCTTATATTCCACATATCAGTGAGATCATATGATAATTGTCTTTCTCTGATTGACTTAATTTGCTTAGCATAATACCCTCTAGTTCCATCCACGTTGTTGCAAAGAGCAAGATTTCATTTTTTGATGGCTGCATAATATTCCATTGTGTGTAAATATATATATTTAATATATATTAATAAAATATATAAATAAATATATGTTATATGAATATATTTATTAAATATATGAAAATATAAGTATAATAAATATAAAAATGTATAAATACATTTATATAAATATATACCCAGTAGGGCAATTGCTGGGTCATAGGGTAGTTCTTTTTCAACTTTTTGAGAAACCTCCATACTGTTTTCTAGAGTGGCTGCGCCAGCTTGCATTCCCACCAACAGTTTAGGAAGGTTTCCATTTCTCTCCTTCCTTGCGAATACCTGTCATTTCCTGACTGGTTAATTTTAGCCATTCTGACTGGTGTGAGGTGGTATCTCATTGTGGTTTGGATCTGTATTTCCCTGATGAGAAATGACGTGGAGCATTTTTTCATGTGTCTATTGGCCATTTGCATGTCTTCTTCAGAGAAATATCTATTCACATCTTCTTCACATTTCTTAACTGGATTTTTTGGTTTTGGGGTGTTGGGTTTGATAAGTTCTTTATAGATTTTGGATACTAGCCCTTTATCTGACATGTCAGTTGCAAATATATTCTCCCATTCTGTTGGTTGTATTTTGGTTTTGTCACCTATTTCCTTTGGTATGCAAGAAATTTTTACCTTGACGAAGTCCCAGCAGTTCATTTTTGCCTTTGTTTCTTTTGCCTTTGTAGATGTGTCTAGCAAGAATTTGCTGCAGTTGAGGTTGAAGATGTTACTGCCTATGTTCTTCTCTAGGATTTTGATGGATTCCTGCCTCACATCTAGGTCTTTCATCCATTTTGAGTCTATTTTTGTGTATGGTATAAGAAAATGGTCCAGTTTCATCCTTCTGTTTGTGGCTGTCCAATTTCCCCAACACCATTTGTTGAAGACAATGTCCAATGTCTTTTTTCCATTGGATATTCTTTCCTGCTTTGTCGAAGATTAGTTGACCATAGAGTTGAGGGTCCATTTCTGGGTTCTTTATTCTGTTCCATTGGTCTATGTGTCTGTTTCTGTGCCAGTACCATGCTGGCTCGATGATCACAGCTTTGTAATAGTACTTGAAGTCCATAATTGTGATGCCCCCAGTTTTTTTTTCCTATTTCACATTCTTTTGGTTATTTGGGGTCTTTTCTAGTTCCATAGAAATTTTAGGATTATTTATTCCAGTTATGTGAAAAAAGTTGATGGTAGTGTGATAAGGATTGGATTGAACATGTAGATTGTTCTGGGTAGTATAGACATTTTAATAATATTTGTTCTATCAATTCATGAGTATGGAATATTTTTCCATTTCTTTGTGTCTTTCTCAATTTATTTCATGAGTGTTCTATAGTTGGCTGAGTACAGACCCTTTACCTCTTTGGCTAGGTTTATTCCTAGGCATCTTATGGTTTTGGGTGCTATTATACATGGGATCAATTCCTTAATTTCTCTTTCTTCTGTCTCATTGTTGGTGTATAGGAATTCAACTGATTTCTCTTCATTGATTTTATATCCTGCCACTTTACTGAATTGCTGTATGAGTTCCAGCAATTTTCAGGTGGAGTCTTTTGGGTTTTCCACGTAGACTATCATGTCATCTGCAAAGAATAAGAGTTTGACTTCTTCTTTGCTGATTCAGTTGGCTTTTATTTCCTTTTGATGTCTAATTGCTGAGGTTAAGACTCCTAGTACTATGTTGAACCGCAGTGGTGGTTTTGGACATCCTTCCTGTGTTCCTGACCTTAGGGGGAAAGCTCTCAGTTTTTCCACATTGAGAATGATATTCGCTGTGGGTTTTTCATAGATGGTTTTTATGATATTATGATATTGAGGTATGTACCCTCTGTCTCTACACCATGAAGAGTTTTGATCAAGAAAGGATGTTGTAGTTTGTCAAATGCTTTTTCAGCATCTATTGACAGTATCATATGGTTCTTGTCCTTTCAATTATTTACATAGCATATCATATTGTTTGATCTGTAGATGTTGAACCTGAGCTTGCAGCCCAGGAATAAATCCCACTGGTCATGGTGAATAATCTTTTTAATGTACTGTTGAATCCTATTGGCTAGTATGTTGGTGAGAATTTTTGCATCCATGTTCATCAGGGATATTGGTCTCTATTTCTCCTTTTTGGTGGGCTCTTTTTCTGGATTGGGGATCAAGGTAATGCTGGACTCGTAGAATGAATTTGGATGTATTCCTTCCATTTCTATTTTGTTGAAATAGCTTCAGAAGAATAGGTATTAATTCTTTAAATGTTTAGTAGAATTCCCCTGGGAAGCCATCTGGTCCTGGGCTCCTGTTTGTTGAGAGATTTTTGATTACTGATTCAATTTTCTTGCTGGTTATGGGTCTGTCCAGATTTTCTATTTCTTCCTTGTTCAGGTTTGGTAGGTTTTATGTCTCTAGGAATGCATCCATTTCTTCCAGATTGCTTAATTTTTTGACATATCATTGTTCGTATATGTCCTTATAATTGATTATTATTTCTCCTCTCCTGCTGAGCTTAGGCTTTATTTGCTGTTCTTTCTCCAGCTCCTTTAGATGTAGGGTTCGGTTGTGTATTTTGAGACTTCCTTGTTTCTTGAGAAAGACTTGTAGTGCTATATACTTCCCTCTTAGGACTGACTTTGCTGCATCCCAAAGCTATCTGGCCCTGGGCTCTTGTTTGTTGGGAGATTTTTGACTACTGCTTCAATCTCCTTACTGGTTATGGATCTGTTTAGGTTTTCTAGTTTTTTTCTGGTTCAGTTTTGGTAGTTTATATGTCTCTAGGAAAGCATTAATTTCTTCCCATTGTCAAATTTGCTGGCATAGAGTTGCTCATAATCTGTTTTTATAATTGTTGTTATTTCTTTGGTGTTGGCTGTGATCTCTCCTCTTTCATTCACAATTTTATTAATTTGGGTCTTTTTTCTTTTTGATAAGTCTTGGGCCCTTTATTGTGTTCTATTGATCTATGTCCATTTTTCAGTATAATATTGTTTTGTTTGCTACAAATTTGTAATATATTATGGAATCTGGAATTGGGATACCTCCAGCTATCTTTTCTCAAAATTTCTCTGACTGCATAATATCTCTTTCCATTATCCTACAAAATTCATGAAATAAAATTAGTTTTAAACCATTATAATTTGTACCCAAACACTGTGACTCTATCAAATATTGGCTAGTGGCTATGAAATTAAAAAAAATAGAAAAAAATTCATATGGCAAGAGAGAAAATAGGGCATATTTAAATGAATACAAGCTTTGAAATGTGAACCAGTTTTGAATCTCTTGAGCTCATGCTAATTATTTAACCTACCAATACTTCAAATTTCTTATCTGTGACACATGGATAATAATTATTATAGAGTGGTGAAGATTAAATTATGGCATCCAGAAAATGGCAAAGTATATAATAAGCATATAACAGCTATTAATCACAAAAATATTTTTATTGTGTAATTTTGCCATTTGGCAATCTTCTCATGATTTGAATGATATTATATTCATAATTTTAAAAAGATCTTATTTATTTGAGATTGACAGACAGAACATGAGCAGGGGATGGGAGCAGAGGGAGAAAGAGAAGTAGACTCCCCTCTGGGCAGTAAGCCTGATGCAGGACTCTATTCCAGGACTTCAGTATCATGACTTGAGTTGAAGGCAGATGCTTAACTGACTGAGTCACCCAGGCGCCCCTATATTCATCAATTTTTGATACCTTGATACATTTCTGCTGAGTCTGAGATCCTATTAAAAATGCAATATAGGTAAATTTATGTTTATAGTTGAGGATTCCTAAAAAGATTTTCATTAACCATGGGTATGATTTATATTTATCAGTTAGAACTTTATACAAAATATACTGATGGTCATTGTATTTATTTCTTATTTCTTTTTGCTACTTTCAGATATAAGTTGTTCTTTTATCTGAAATACACATGTACAGAAAAAGGTCAATGAAAGAATGTAAATAGAGCTGATATTTTCAGTGATATTTTTTAAAGATGTTTTTTAAAGATTTTATTTATTTATTTGACAGAGAGAGATCACAAGTAGGCAGAGAGGCAGGCAGAGGGAGAGGGGGAAGCAGGGTCCCCGCTGAGCAGACAGGTGCCCTTCAGTGTTATTTTTTGTATGCCATTCATTCAATAAATATTTACTTAAAGTTGCTATGTACCAGGTATCTGATAGGCACTGGAGATAAAAGGATATGCATAAATGAGTAGAATGTGCTCTCAGAGACTGTGGTATAATATGGAAGACATACAGACCAAAAAACGATTAACAGAAAATTGCTAAACTACAATCATGGCTAAAACATATGAATGTTTATTTAAAAAATCAGGGATGGGAGCAGTATTAAAGTTAAAACCTGAAAGATATAGAAGTGTTAATCAAGTAAAGGAGGAATGAAAAATTTTGAGAGAAAAAATTGTGTATGAAGATTCTGGAGCTTCTAGAAATATGACAGATTTCAAAAACTGAGAGAAGTCTAGGGAGGCTGAAAAATAGAGCAAGGAGAAGAAGAATGTAAAATTATGTTTGAAGAAAGAGAATGGATGAATATTATGGGCTCTAACCCCCAAACAATGGGAAGTTACTGCTGGATTTTAAGCAAAAGAGTGATATAAAGAAATCTATTTAAAAAAAAGAAAAAAAAGAATACCATGGACGTATCACAATTTCAGATGTCAGGTTATATTACAAAGCTATAGTAGTCAAAACAGGATGGTAGTGACACAGAAATAGATACATAGGTCAATAGAATAGAATAGCATAGAAAACCTAAAAATGAACCCACAACTCTGTGGGTTCTTTGACAAAGCAGTAAAGAATATCTAATGGGGAAAAGAATGCCTCTTCAACAAATGCTACTGGGAAAACCGGGGAGTAACAGTGCTACAAAATGAAACTGGATTACTTTCTTACACCATACAGAAAATATATTCAAAATTATTTAAAGACCTAAATGTGAGTCCTGAACCATAAAAATCCTAGAATAGAACACAGGCAGTAATTTCTTTGACATTGGCCATAGCAACTTCTTACTAGATATGTCTCATGAAGCAAGGGAAACAAAAGCAAAAACAAACAATTGGGACTACATTTATTTTTTTCCTTTTTTTTTTAATTCTTTGTCCCAGGGGTACAGTTCTGTGAATCATCAGGCTTACATCTTTCATAACATTCTACATTTAAATAAAAAAAGTTCCTGCACCGTGATGGAAACAATCAAGAAAACTAAAAGACAGTCTCTGGAATGGGAGAAGATATTTACAAATGACTTATCTGATGAAAGGTAAATATCCAAAAGAAAGAACTTCTAAAACTCAACACCCCCAAAAATGGATAATCCAGTTTAAAAATGGGCAGAAGACATGAATAACTTTTCCAAAGAACATATACAGTTGGCTGACAGACAGATGAAAAAATGATCGACATTATTGGTCATCAGGAAAATGCAAATCAAAATACAGATGTAGTGAAAAGAAGGGATCTGCACCCCAATGTTCATAGCAGCAACGTCCACAATAGCCAAACTGTGGAAGGAGCCAAGATGCCCTTCAACAGATGAATGGATAAAGATGTGGTCCATATATACAATGGAATATTACTCAGCCATCAGAAAAGATGGATACCCACCATTTACATCAACATGGGTGGAACTGGAGGGGATTACGCTAAGTGAAATAAGTCAAGCAGAGAAAGTCAATTATCATTTCGTTTCACTCATATGTGGAACATAAGAGATAGCACATTAGACTATAGGGGAAGGGAGGGAAAACTGAAGGGGGAGAAATCAGAGAAGGAGACCAACCATGAGAGACTATGGACTCTGGGAGAAATTTCAGAGGGGAGGAGTGGGGGAAGGGAGTAGCCGGGTGATGGGCATTAAGGAGGGCATATGTTGGGACGTGCACTGGTTGTTATATGCAACTAATGAATCACTTAACAATACATCAAAAACTAATGATGTAATACATAGTGGCTAACAACATAATTAGAAAAAAGGAAATGCAAATCAAAAATTCAATGTGGGGCGCCTAGGTGGCTCAGTGGGTTAAAGCCTCTGCCTTCAGCTCAGGTCACGATCTCAGGGTCCTGGGATTGAGGCCTGCATCGGGCTCTCTGCTCAGAGGGAAGCATGCGTCCTCCTCTCTCTGCCTGCCTCTCAGCCTACTTGTGATCTCTCTCTCTCTCTCTCTCTCTCTGTCAAATAAACAAATAAAAACTTAAAAAAAAACAAAAATTCAATGTGATATCACCTTACACCTTTCAGAATGACTAAAATCAACAATGCAAGAAACAACAGGTGTTGGTGAGGATGTGGAGAAGAGGGAACACGCTTGCCCTGTTGATGGGAATGCAAAGTTGTGCAGACACTCTTGAAAACAGTATGGTGACTGCTCAAGAAGTTAAAAATAGAAGTATCTTATGATCTAGCAATTGCACTATCAAGTATTTACCCAAAGAATACAAAAATACTAATTTAAAAGGATACATGCACCCTGATATTTATTGTTTATAGCAGCATTATCTACAATAACCAAATTATGGAAACAGCCTAAGTGTGCATCAATTGATAAATACATAAAGAAGGTGTTTTATATATATATTCATATGAAATATATATAATCATATGATATATGAATATTATATTCCATTTTTTAAAAGGTAGATTTGATTATATCACTCTTTTACTTAAAATCCAGCAGTAACTTCCTACTGTTTTGGGGTTAAAGCCCATAATACTCACCCATTCTCTTTATCCAAATTTAATTTTGCATTCATCTTCTCCTTACTCTACATTCCCTTCCATCCATTAATACTCCATATATAATGAAATATTACCCAGTCATCAAAAAGAATGAAATATTATTGTTTGCAACATGGATGGAGCCAGAGAGTATTATGATAAGTGAAATAAGTCAGTCAACAAAAGACACATACCATATGATTTCACTCATATGTGGAATTTAAGAAAAAAAGAGTAATGGGAAGGGTGAGAGAGAGACACCAAAAATAGATTCTTAATTATAGAGACCAATGGTACCAGAGAGGAAGGGACTGGGTGGTGGGTTAAATAGGTGATGGTTATTAAAGAGGGTACTTGTGATGAGCACAGGGTGTTGTATGGAAGTGTTGGATCACTATATTTTATACCTAAATCTAATATTACAGTGCATGGTAGCTAACTGGAATTTCAATAAAAATTCAAAAAAATACATCACAGAGTAAAGATAAAGGATAAGAATACATATAGAAAGATCAAAATAAGTTAATTATGTACCTGAATTGCAAATGCTGATAGTTCAAGAAAAGTGTATGTGGAAAATGTTCAAATGAAGAAAATTTTATTAATTAACCTAATTTTTTCTGTGGATTAGAAGAGTGTCACTACTATTTAATTAGTCATAGAACACCCTGGTACTGTTTTCAGAACCTGAGTATCTTGTGGGATCGTACTTGGAGAACTTTTAACACAGAGGCTGGAAGTAAATGTAAACGCATAACTATTGGATTTCCTGAACTCCTTGTGTTCTTAAATGACCATTAATTAATGAGTCCTATTTTATTTTTCTGATGTATGGATTAATGTTTAGAGTGCTGGCTTATACCTCAAAAGCTCTGAGATGATTGGAAGAAGAAGGGACTTCATTATCAGACAGATCTCTGTTTGAATGTCAACACTTTTGCTTTGTACTGGAGTTACAGTTTTACTGAGCCTTGCTTTCTTTACCAGAAAAAATAAAAATAAGCCTTTTTAAATGCTGATTTTTCAAGTCATTATTGAAGTCTAATTTAATTAATGTGTATATTATGCTGAGAATACCACAATTACCTCGTGAGTGATAATTGCTACAGTGACAGAAAAGATGATACTAATAATAGTTATTTTTATCATTATATTCATTGTCGCACTGAATGAAATAAAGTTCTACTTGCCATGCATCACAAGAAAAGACATTAGAAAGAATCCTTAATGTTACAAAAGTGAATGGAGTGTCTCAAGAAGCTTTCATCAAAGCCAAGCCATTAAGACATCATACAAGGAAAAACTACTCCCCATCTATTTCGGAGAAATTCTTCATTCACAAACTAGAAAAGTTAGTTTTATAAGATAATGAAGAGAAATGTTCAAAAGAAAAATGATATCTCAACTGATCAAAATCAATCCATTTACAACAAACAAACAAATAGGGGTATTTCTTGTTAATCATGTCCATTTGCAGAGTGATTTTTCTTATTTTGCTTTATTTCATAAAGCATCTGCAATATTGCAATGTTCTTTTTCATGGTTTATTTTCCCAAAGTAAACTTAACAGACACAAAAGTATTATCTCCTTTGTTTAGATGAATAAAGTGAGTTACAAGGTTAAGAAGAGTTCCTAAAATGATACAATTTGTTGATGACATCTCTTTATTCGGTAAAACTGAATCTCAGTCTAAATTTTAATTGTCAGCTTATTCAACATTTTCAGAACATAAGCTATATACAACATAAAGGATGAATAGCTTTTTATTTTATTTTTTTTAAAGATTTTATTTATTTATTTCACAGAGGGAGAGAGATCACAAGGAGGCAGAGAGGCAGGCAGAGAGAGAGAGAGGGGGAAGCAGGCTCCCTGCCGAGCAGGGAGCCCGATGCGGGCCTCAATCCCAGGACCCTGAGATCATGACCTGAGCCGAAAGCAGAGGCATTAACCCACTGAGCCACCCAGGCGCCCAAAGGATGAATAGCTTTTTAGATAAGTTTTAGATGCATGGCGGAATTGAGTGAAAAGTACAGAGATTCCTCATTTATCCTCAGCCCCAACACATGAACAGACTCCCCGATTATCAACATCACTCACCAGAATGGAGTATTTGTTGCAATTGATAAACCTATGTTGACACAACATAAGCACTAAAAGTCCATTGTTTACATTAAGGTTCACTCTTGGTATTGTACATTCTATGGGTTTGGACAAATATATAATGACATATATCTATAATTATAGTATCATACAGAATATTTTCACTGCATAAAATATTCTCTGTGTGCTGGTGATTCATTCCTTCCACCACTCTCAAACCCTGTCATTCACTGAAATTTTTACTGTCTCTATAGTTTTGAATTTCATAAAATGTCATACAGTTGAAATCATATAGTATATAGACTTTTCATATTAGCTTATTTCACTTAGCAATATGCATTTACATTTCTTCCATATCTTTTCATGTCTTATAGCTCATTTCTTTTTAGCACTAAGTACTATTCCATTGTCTGTATGTATCAAAGTTTGTTTATCTATTCACCTACTAAAGGATATCTTTTTTGCTTCCAAGTTTTGAAAATAATGAATAAAGCTGCTATATGCATCCATGTGCTGGTTCTTATCTGGGCATAACTTTTCAAGTCCTTTAGGTAAACACTAAGGAGCATAACTGATGGATTGTATGGTAAGTGTATGTATAGTTTTGTAAGAAACTGCTAAACTGTCTTCCAAAGTAGCCAAACCATTTTGCATTCCAATGAGCAATGAATGAGAGCTCTTGTTGCTCCACATCCTCACCAGGATTTGAAGTTGCCAGTCTTCCAGATTTCAGCCATACAAATAGGTATGTAGTGGTATCTCATTGTTTTAATTTTCATTTCCTTGATGATACATGATGTTAAGCGTCTTTTCTTATCTTTATTTACCATTGGTATAACTTTTTTGGTGAAGTATCTGTTAAGGTCTTTGGCCCATTTTTAATCAGTTTATTTTCTTGTTGTTGAGTTTTAAGAGTTCTTTATATATTTTGGATAACATTTCTTTATCAGATGTGTCTTTTGCAAGTATTTGCTTCTAGTTTGTGACTTGTATTCTCATACTGATGATATCTTTTGCAGAGCAGAACTTTTAATTTTAATGAAGTCCAGCTTATCAGTTTCTTCTTTCATGGATCATTCCTCTGGTGTTGTATCTACAAAGTCATCATCAAACTCAAGGTCATCTATGTTTTCCCCTGTTATCTTCTAGAAGTTTTATATTTGTGCTTAATTTATTTATTTGTTGGGGGAAGAGAACTGAGGTAGAAGAAGAATCCCAAGCAGACTCCATGCTGAGCATGGAGCCTGATGCTGGGCTCCATCTCAAAACCCTGAGATCATGACCTAAGCTGAAATTAAGAATCAAACCCTTAACTGCTGCACCACTCAGGCACCTCCCTGATGGGTGTAAGGTTTTTATCTGTATTCATCTTTTTACATGTGGACACCCAGTTGTTCCAGCACCATTTGTCAAAAAAACTATAGTTGATCCCTTGTATTTCTCTTGCTCTTTTGTCAAAGATAAATTGACTATTTTTATTGTTCAACACAATCTTAAAGGCCATGCATGGTCTGGCCCCTATTGACCTCTCTACCTCATGCTACTTTCTCCTAGACTGTTCCTTTCCATTCTTCAGGTCTCACTCAATTATCATCTTTTTCTTAGTGACCTTCTTTGAGCTTTCTTTCTTTCTTTCTTTCTTTCTTTCTTTCTTTCTTTCTTTCTTTCTTTCTTTCTTTCTTTCTTTCTTTCCTTTGGCTGTCTTTATTTACACATCACTTCATCATCTACAGAAACAATCCCAAAGAATCTCAAAGCAACAAAGAAACTGCTAGATCTGATAAGTACATTTAGTAACACTACAAGATACACAAAGTCAATATAAAAAAACTGCATCTATATATATTAGCAGTAAACAATTGGAAATTAAAAAAAGAACTTGTCATTCCAAAAAGGTCAAAAAACACAAAATATTCAAGAATAATTCCTGTAGAATATGTCCTAGTATGCTAGAAATAATAAAGCATTATTGAAGGAAACTAAAGATCTAAGCAAATGGAGAAATATACTATACTTGTGGATCAGGTGCTGTTAAGTTGTCAGTTTTCCCCCTTGACATGCTAATTTTAAAATTTAAATTGTAAAGCAAAGAACCTAGAGTAGGCAAAACTATTTTGAAAAAGATAACAGTGGAGGAGTGAGGTCATTTGATTTCAAGACTTACTATAAAGCAACAATAATCAAATCACTATGGCATTGGTATAGGGATAGGCATATAGAGCAATGGAAGAGAATACAGAGTTTATTTATTTATATATTTTTTTATTATGTTATGTTAGTCACCATAGAGTAAGTCATTAGTTTTTGATGATTAGTTTTGATTAGTTTTTGATTAGTTCCATGATTCATTGTTTGCATATAACACGCAGTGCTCCATGCAATCCATGCCCTCCTTAATATCCACCACCAGGACCACCCATTTCCCCAAACTCATCCCTGGGAAACAAACCGTCAGTTTGTTTCCCAGAGTCCATAGTATCTTGTGCTTCATGTCCCCCTCCAATTTCCCCCCCTTCATTTTCCCCTTCCTTCTCTTAACGTCTTCCATGTTATTCCTTATGTTCCACAAATAAGTGAAACCATATGATAATTGACTTTCTCTGTTTGACTCATTTCACTTAGCATAATCTCCTCCAGTCCCATCTATGTTGATGCAAAAGTTGTGCATTCATCTTTTCTGATGGCTGAGTAATATTCCATTGTGTATATGGACCACATCTTCTTAATCCATTTGTCTGTTGAAGGGCATTTTGGATTTTTACACAGTTTGGCTATTGTCAACATTGCTGCTATGAATATTGGGGTGCATATGGCCCTTCTTTTCACTACATCTGTATCTTTGGGATAAATACCCAGTGGTGCAATTGCTGGGTCATAGGGTAGCTCTATTTTTAATTTTTTGAGGAACCTCCACGCTATTTTCCAAAGTGGCTGCACCAACTTGCATTTCCATCAACATTGTAAGAGGGTTTCCCTTTTTCCACAACCTCTCCAAAACTTGTCGTTTCTTATCTTGTCAATGTCTATGCTGCCCAGGGCAATGTACACTTTCAATGACACCCTGAATAAAATACCAATGGTATTTTTCAAAGTCCTGGAAAAAACAATCCTAAAATTTGTATGGAACCAGAAAAGACCCTGAATCACCAAGGAAATGTTGAGAAAGAAAAAACAAAGTTGGGGGGCATCATGTTGCTTGTTTTCAAGCTATATTACAAAGCTGTGATCACCAAGACAGCATGGTATTGGCATAAAAACAGACACACAGACCAATGGAACAGAACAGAGAACCCATATATGGACCCTCAACTCTATGGTCAAATAATCTTTGATAAAGCAGGAAAAAATATCCAATGGAAAAAAAGACAGTCTCTTCAATAAATGGTGCTGGGGAAATTGGGCAGCTATATACAGAAGAATGAAGTCTACCATTCCCTTACACCATACAAAGATAAACTCAAAATGGATGAAAGATCTCAATATGAGACAGGAATCCATCCAAATCCTAGAGGAGAACATAGGCAGTAATCTCTTTGATATCAGCCACAGCAACTTCTTTCAAGACACATCTCCCAAAGGCAAGGGAAACAAAAGTGAAAATAAACATTCTTTCTTCTCTTTTTTCTTTCTTTTTTGAGCATTCTTTTCAAGATAGATTTCTTATTTCTGTTGTCCAGTTACTATTTCACATAACCCTGTTTTTATATCTTTAAAAAACTTGTCACATTGTACACTTTCTTATATATTCATTTACTTAATCATTTTGTATAGTCCCTCCTCCAACAATCTATTCACTAGAACATAAAAGCTTTGCAAGGGTGGGGCATCATTTCTTTCTGCTCTCTGCTATATAGTTCCCAGAACAATGACTTGATGTCATAAGTTTCAGTAAATATTTTTTAATAAACCACTACTTATTTTAGAAATATATACCTCAAAATGAAAAACATAGAACAAGGTTTTGGCTAGAAAAAAAAAGCTTTATTTATCTAACATCAGTATTATTTTTTTACGGGGCAGGTTTTTATGTTTTCTGTTGGTTTATGTGTTGCTGTTAATGCATAGTTGCTCCACATATTGGCCATATTCAAGTGCCTGTGCCATATGCATCTATACCTGTTCTCATTTATTTTTTCACAATATTCCTGTTAAGTAGATAAGATTATTCCCAATTTGAAGTAACTGAGACTCATAGGTTAGAGATTTATTTAAGATCACATAACCATTAAGTTGCCAAACTAGAGCTCCAACTAAGTTTTCTGAATCCAAAACCTGTTTTCTTTTTATTGTATCACATTGCCTTTCTCTCTGAAGTGATCCCAAGACCATTAAAATGCTTCATTCAGTATAAGCCTCATTAGATTGGGAAATAGAAAGTCTAACAACTTATATTTTTATACTTCTATCAGGGATGCCTTAGGAACTACAACTTCAAAGGACATAGTGATAAAGAGAGAATTATGAAAGAAGAGAAAATCTGAGAGAATCTGACCCTATGATGAATACCTATTCTGAAGAAAGTGTTATAAGAATATTTCAAAGAATTGTGGATGCTTAGAATAGAGGAGTTTTGGAGAGTCCTAAAAACTGTTATATTTAATTTTTGAGAAAACATATTTTCATTTATTTATTTTTTATTTATGGCTAAATGTTCTTTATTTTTTTAATTTTTTTTCAAGTTTTTATTTAAATTCTAGTTAGCTAACATATAGTGCAATTTTGGTTTCAAGACTAGAATTTAGTGACTTATCACTTACATATAATACCTAGTGCTCATCACAAAATAGATGAACATAGAAGAGAAAAATAAACAGACATGGAAGCAAACCATAAGAGACTTTTAAAAACTGTTTTAAAATACTCAGTATGTGGGGCTCTTGGGTGGCACAGTGGGTTAAGCATCTTATTCTTGGTTTCAGCTCAGGTCATGATCTCAGGGTTCTGATATTGAGCCCTGTGCTGAAGATTCTCTTTCCCTCTCCCCCCCCTTAACATAAATAATTAAATCTTTTAAAAATGAAATAAAATACTTAAAATGTTATTGTGTGGGAGAGAAAGAAAAAGGTTGATTTTTGAGACTTCAGAAGGCTAAACAGGGTTAGCTAATGAAAGATGAAAAGTGACAAATATTTACTCAAAGTAAAGAAGAATTTTCAAACTATTTTATTAGTCCAAAGAAGAGATGGTGAGCTTCCTTGTAGTAAAGGTGCTATGCAGGAGGGTGGGTGATGATGTAGCATTGTATTGTGGTTTATATTGAAGCAACAAAGGAGTGTTTAGAGTAGATGACATTTCACATCACTTGTGACACAAATAACTCTGATCTTAAAACTCTCCAGAACTGTCGATAAGGAAGTTCTAATAGTGCTGAATGTATACTGCTCCAAATATACACTGATCCAAAAAGACAAAACTAATTATAACTACATCAATTTGTTTTCACATTTTTTTACTTTTTTTTTCCTGTGAAGTACAGGTGTGGTGGATTTGTATTGTGTCAATTTAACTAGGCTAGAATTATGTCTTTCAGAAATCTTTTGTCTGCAGTTCAAGGGGGTATTTGGAATGCACACACACAAATATTTCACACAGGATTTAAAGTCTCAGGAGATCAATTCAGGACACTCAGTGCTGTTGTACTCCATGCTTATTGTTTCTTATCTGTTGACCCATCTTGTTGGCATGGGACAGAAGCCCCTTCAGTTTCCATTTGATCTCCTCCATCAGTCAGATTCTCCAACTCCTAGACCAGATGTGTGTTTAGCTGTGATGAGGAACATCAGCTTTTTCATGGTTAAATGGGTGATGGGTATTTAGGAGGGGGCTTGTGATGAGCACTGCGTGTTGTATCTAAGTGATGAATTACTAAATTTTACACCAGAAACTAATATTACACTGTATGTTAACTAACTAGATTTTTTTAAAAAATTTTGTGGAAAAACATTTTTTATTATGTTCAGTTAGCCAACATGCAGCACATCATTAGTTTTTGATGTAGTGTTCAATGATTCATTAGTTGTGTATAACACCCAGTGCTCATCACCACCCTTGCCTTCCTTAATACTTGTCAGCTGGTTAACCCATCCTCCCAAACCACTCCTTTCTGTAACCCTCAATTTTTTTCCCAGAGTCCAGAGTCTTTCATGGTTTGTCTCCCTCTCTGATTTCTTCCCATTCAGGTTTCCCTCCATTCCTCTATGGTCCTCTGTCCTATTCCTTGTGTTCTACATATGACTGAAACCATATGATAATTGTCTTTCTCTGCTTGACTTATTTCACTTAGCATAATCCCCTCCAGTTCCATCCAGATTAATGCAAATGGTGGGTAATCATCCTTTCTGTTGGCTGAATAATATCCCATTGTGTATAAGAACTTGAAAAAAGAAAAAGTCAAAATTGAAAGTTTCATAGTGATGGGTGAGGTACTCCTGCAGGTGTCAGTGCATGTTTGTGAAATTCAGTCAATTCTTGCAATTTCCCATTTGTTTTTACACTTCTGTTTTCTCTCCCTTTTCTCTCTGACCTCAGGCTCCAGCACCAGGTGTGAAAGCATCATATGTACACAGGCCATTTAACTAGCTTCCAAAATTGCATAAAGACAAACATCCTTTTACACAAGTTATATATATATTCTTTATTTAATATATATGATATATATTATATATAAGTATATTTTGAAATATATAATATATGCTAATATGTGTTTTATATATTTCATATTTCATATAAAATATATGAAAATATATTAATATATTTATTTTATTTATATTTACATCAATTTCATTATATTTATTTCTTTTGTTTTTATTTAATAGATAAAATAAATTTATTTTTATTATATGCATTTATATTTATATTATTACTTAATATATTTATATATAAATATATGAAAATATTAAGAATTAAATATAAGAGTTTTAGGACTTTATATAATAATATATAATTGTTATTATATATATATATATAAAATCTCCTTTCTGACAAAATTTGAATGATACAAAAGGGAACAATTTCAGCTAGTTGAGAGTTCTTGTTATTCTCCTTCTGATTTATTGAGAGTGTACCCTGCATTCAAATATAGGGGTTATGATTTGACACAAATATGTAAAAATGCACGTGATAATGAGCTCTCTGTAATGGGCTCAAAGCTAAGGGCTTATATATCATTACTGTGTGTAGAATAGAAGCAGGCATTACAGATGAAGTCAGACTAATATATTCATTACTGTGTGTAGAACAGTAGACATTACAGATAAAGTCAGAGTAATATATTTACTTCCAGCGCTAGTTATTGAATAGCAATGAGCTATTTTTTTCTCTTTCTAAGAATTCTATACACATGCATTCACTTCCAAAAAGGCCAGTGAGCACATGATTAAAATGATGAAATTGACTTCAATCTAAATATACATAAATGAAAAACTATTTCAAGTGTTCCAAGGAAGTAACAATGAAAATCTTTGATTACTAGAGGCATAAAGTTCCAGCTGGTTGAGTGGGTTTGTAGTTCAACACTAAGAATAGTTCCTAGCTGTCAAAATGAAAAACACCTACAGATACACATACATGCACAAGCATACATGCAAACCCCTTATAATGCATGTTCCCCAAATCAGGTCCCTGTAGATGAAACAGAATGAAGCATGCTGGAAACCCTGGATCACTTCATCTTCCTCTTTATCTTGTCCTCAATAAAATATAGAGTATTTCTGTTACTTGTCCTATGCCCATGCCAAATGATAGGTTTTTTTCTCACCAATAGATTAACATGTGCACAAATCTATTCTGTTATGTATCATCTTGTCCCAGATGCTCAGAGAGGCAACATAATTCACCACTGTGGAATTATCTAAGAAATTAGATTTTCCCAGTAAAGCCAATTAAACATCCAAAAAACAAATAATCTAGTCAAGAAATGGGCAGAAGACATGAACAGACATTTCTCCAAAGAAGACATACAAATGGCTAACAGACACATGAAAAGAAATGCTCCACCTCACTTGCCATTAGGGAAATACAAATCAAAACCACAAAGAGAAACTACTTCACACCAGTCAGAATGCCTAAATTAACAAGCCAGGAAACAACAAATTTTGGTTTGGATGTGGAGAAAGGGGAACCGTCTTGCACTGTTGGTGCAATACCAGCTAGTGCAGCCACTCCGGAAAGCAGTAAGGAGATTACTCAAGACCTTAAAAATAGAACTACCCTATGACCACTGAAAGGTAGTGGCCATGTTTTTGTCATCTTCGTTTTTTCAGTTACTAATACGACAGGTACCACAACATAAGTGATTTATGAATGTTGTTGAAAGGAGTTGACCTAAAATGAACTGATAGCTTCAGAGTTAAGCGCTATGTGTCTTCACGATATTAATTTAACCTAATAGTCGTTTCTCTCATCATTAAAGATAGGCATGACATAGTAGCTGTAATTCAAAGGTACTTGGTACAAAACTTTCCTAGGGAATGTGCTTTTGTGTGAAGTGGTGAGTATATTTGAAGAAAGTGTATATCAAATAAGTCTTTATCAGGGCAAAAAGTATTTTACGAAGTACAAAGATTCCAGGGGTGTCTTTTAATCACTTTATGACCAACAGAATTCTTTGTTTTTGCTCTAATTTCTCCTAGCAGTGTCAAATTTGTTAAAAAATTCGTGAAGAAGCAATGCGAAGCTAAATCCAGTTTCTGAATTTTTACCAACCATCACTTTAGCACGAGTTATGGTGCTCGTACTAGGTATTGTTGAGGTTTTTTTTATTTGAATTTTAGTTTTTTTAAATTAGATTCAGAGGTAGAATTTAGTGATTCATCAATTGCATATAACATTAAGTGCTCATTATAATGAAGGTTTTTCTTAATGCCCATCACCCAGTTATCCCTTCCCCCCACCAACTCTCCACCAGCAACTCTAAGTTTGTTTCCTGCAGTTCAGCATCTCCTTTGGTTTGCCTCAATTTTCCTTTGGTTTCCCTCTCAATTTTCCTCTTATTTTATTTTTCCTTCTCTTCCCCTATGTTCATCTGTTTTGTTTCTTTAAATTCCACATATGAGTGAAATCATATGTTGTTTGTCTTTCTCTGACTGACTTATTTTGCTTGACATAATACTGTCTAGTTCCATTTTTGTCATTGCAAATGGCAAGATTCCAATCTTTTTGATGGCTGAGTAATATTCCAGTGTGTGTGTGTGTGTGTGTGTGTGTGTGTGTGTGTGTGTGTGTGTGTGTGTGTGTGNTTTATCCATTCATCCATCAATGGACATTGGACTGTTTCCATTTTCTGGACACTATAACCCAGAAAAAAAACATGATTATTGAGACTCATTTTTATAAGAGTAAAACAGTTGAATTTATGTATTTTCCAGATGAAGATTGTAGAATCTATAATATCATCTGTAGGCATGGAAACCAAATTTTTATTTCATGTGAAAATTTGTTCACTATACCTGAGTTGGGGATCCTAGAGAAGACAGTCATAGTTATTATCATTTTTAACACAGAATTCTTTTTTTTAAGATTTTATTTAGTTATTTGACAGAGAGAGAGAGAGAGAGAGAGAGAGAGAGAGAGAGAGAGATCACAATTAGGCAGAGAGGCAGGAAGAGAAAGAGAGGAGGAAGCAGGCTCCCTGCTGAGCAGGGAACCTGATGCAGGACTCCATTCCAGTACCCTGAGATCATGACCTGAGCCGAAGGCAGAGGCTTTAATCCACTGAGCCACCCAGACGCCCTTAACACCGAATTCTTAAGAAAAATGACCCTCAATGTAATTATTGTTACTTTTAAGAGTTCTTATCACTTACTTCTATAAAAGTGACATTATATTCCACAATAACTAAACAGGAAATTACTGTGCTTATAACATTTTCTTATGCACTGAGGAAATCTCCCTCAACACTTGGATCAAAATCATGTAATGAGTTTACTTTAGGAGTTTTTTAGGGCCTAAATATCCCCAGACTTCAATTTTAAACAAAGAAAATATTTTTTTGTTGGATTTACTTATGCTTATCTATAAGAAAAAACCCAGTTGATCCTTTTTATATCACTAATTTGGGAAAAAGAATAATATGTATTTTAGGATCAATGTGTTTCTTTAAACTGTGTTTTGTACATTTTTTAAAATGGGAGAAAATTGACTTTGACCTGTGGTATTGTTTAGATATACTTAAAATGAAAGTGGCTCCTTAAAAAATGGGCCCACACTTTGTTTTTAGTATCTCAGTGCCTCATAAATACTGCTGGATTACAGCAGAAATTCCTTTTGTAAAAAAAATTATTGAATCAAACTGAACATCCACAATTGTATAAAAAACCAGCTGAGTTAAAATGAGAATTGACTATATTCTTTGGGTTTATTTTAGTTTAGTGAAACATCTGCTGCATATTTTCATGTTCACTTATTTATAATACATATCATCATCTTTGGTTTAAAACTTAAGATATCTTCTCTCAATGTATTGACTTTCATCTGAAAAAGTGAATTTTTAACTACATGGTTCAAACCACTTTGTAAACACCAATAGCCACACGCACTCTTGGCAAAGGGACTGCAATAATAAACATTTAATAACTAACCTTTATAAAATGCTTACTATATGTTAAGCATTGTAAAACCCTAAGAATTTTTCTGAATAGTTTGGAATTCTAATCTACATAACCATAGCATGAGATATTATTATTGTCTCCACTATACAAACACAGACATTGAGGCGCAGTGAGACTAAGAATTTGGTTAAAATCACTCTGCTATTAATTGGTGGAGCCAGAATGAAAAGCCAAGCATTTTGATCTAAGAGGCAGTCTCTTAAACACCACACTTACTACTTTTACTTAGGTCCCTAGTTAGAACCAATCAAAATATGCAAGAATTATAAAATGGAAAATAGAATAATATGATGAAGGGAGTGGGGTTTCAACCCTTTTCATTGGTTAAAGGTGTACGTATATAGCAGGATTTGATTTTATATGGCTTTCCCAGACATCACTTTCATGATGTAATTTCCCTGTGCAAAGATCCTACAATTCCCTCTGGAATTAAGTTGAAACCTCAACCTGGCTTTCAAAATTAACTTGTTGTCTTAGACTGTTTGGGCTGGTACAACAAAATACCACAGACTGGGTAGGTTATAAACAACAGAAATGTATTTTTCAAAGTTCTAGAGGCTGGAAGTCTAAGATCAAGATGACAGTATGGTCTCTTTCTCTGGTGAGGGTCCTCTTCCTGGTTCATAGCCAGTGCCTTCTCTCTGTGTCCTCACAGGGATCTCTGGAACCTCTTTTATGAGGTACTAATCCCAAATTCATGACTTTAATGATTTAAACACCTCTCAAAAGTCCAGTATACTAATACCATCTTTCCAGGCATTAGGTGTTAAACATGAATTTTGAAGGGATACAGTCAGACCATAGCAGCTATATTCTAGCTTACTTGTTCTGTCTACCTATTTGTCTGTCTAACATGTAAGAATTCTTAGCTCTAGTCAACATCCTTATTTTTTCCTACACATTATAACTTCTATACCTTTTCTCATACCATTCTCCCCCTACTTAGGATCCTGTTCCTAAGAAAAAACCCAACAATCTATCGACATCTCTGAAGTTTCACCACCTCTTTAAGGTATAATGAACTCTCACATTCGAAATAACCTACCATTGCTTCTGGAAGCATGTACTTACCTATTATTTAATAGTTTTATTTAAACATTCTTATCTAAAAATACATTATGTCTCCTAAATCATGAGATAGGTGCAAGGTTTTAACTTCTTGTACATTTCTTGTATACTTGTGTACTTCTCTAGCGTGTTTGTGTATTGGCACACACTCAGTGGGTATTCAATAAATAAATATTGAATTAGATTGAATTATCTGGTTGTTTGAGAGACTCTGTCTTTATCCTCAGTAAAATATACAATTCACTCAAATCAATGGAGTAGCAATAATTGGCAGAAATAATATCGATTGTTAATATCAACATCAGTATCATTGTTAACTGATAATTCATGCTTAGAATTGTATTTTCAAAATTAATCGAGTTAATGGCAAGAAATACTGATAATTTTACTAAGCTTATCATTCTTCTCTTGCATTGATATTCCTGAGAAGATCATTATTATTCAAAGCCCTGGCCTCTCAAAGGGTTTTAAAATGTATGTTTACCTTATAGACAGTTAGCTTATCTCAAAGTCTTAGGATCAGATGAAAAATTCCTGGTACAACATGCATTTAAAATATTTAGAATAAATAAATAATTTCAAAAGGCCAAATATTAATTTAACTTCCATCATCAATACCTATTCAGAAGCTACCTTAATTTCTTTTATTTGGGAACTGTGTATCAACCTATTTTGTATTTGGAATAAGCCAATATGAAACTCTGCTACCCTGATTCATGAAGATTTTTGCATAAATTGGAACTGAAAATAAACTGAAAGAAGGAGAGGAATTAGGGGAGAGAGTCCATTTTTATTCTGCCTTTAGATCCAATTGTCTTTTTTCCAATATTAAAAACTTAATTTTTATCTAAAAATTACTACAAATTCATGTAGGGATTGTTAAAACAAAATTTATTTATGTTTCTTATTTTATTGATTATTCTCAATGTCTCTCAGTAGACATGGTGTGTAGATGTATATTTCTTCTATAAAGTGTTCGTTTTTCCACCCTGGGGTAAGCAAAATAAAATACACAATTGGAAATTATCATAAATCCATCTTTGTCAGCTGATCATATTCAATTCAAAAACTACTTTTGTGTGATAAAAAGGAAACTAGAAAGAAATCAGTTGATGGAAAATAAAGGCATAGAAGATATTCTCACTTGGCAGGTGGGGATAATATAGTATGTGCATTGTGCTACTTTTATTTTTAGGTCTATCAAAGGGATCTTGAATAAATTGGAAAATACAAAGTCTAGAATTAGTAGTTTCATTTTATAGATGGAATAAACTGAAAGAGTTATGGACAATATTAAAGGTCACATAACTATCAGTGGTAGAGTTAGGACAATCATTAGGATCTAAACTCCTGGTCCAGTGTCGTCGTTTGACCCCACCATCACATAGGCTGAAGTATCTGACAGAGAGAGATTCACTGATGCATCTTCTTTCTATGTGAAAATAGTTCTATCCTAAATCCACAAAACTATGCATATGATGGTTATATTGGAGTCTTCATTTTTAATCAAGAATACCTTGTGGGGCGCCTGGGTGGCTCAGTGGGTTAAAGCCTCTGCCTTCGGCTCAGGTCATGATCTCAGGGTCGTGGGATCGAGGCCCGCATCAGGTTTCCTGCTTGGCGGGGAGCCTGCTTCCTCCTCTCTCTCTGCTTACTTGTGATCTCTCTCTCTGTGTGTCAAATAAATAAATAAAATCTTTAAAAAAAAAGAATACCTTGTGACTTCTGTGGACATAATTAAATTTTATGTAAACCCTGTCCTGTTGTGATGTGCTGGGAATCCAGTTTCTACACCATTTCCTTATCTTCCTGTACGTACAAAAATACTACGCTTCCTGTAGGTAGTGGTATGTAACTAGCTCTGGCCAATGGAATGTGGGTAGGGATGAACATCACAGTATTCTGAGAAAGCCCTCTGGGATGGCAGAACCACTAAATATGAGGACCTCTAAGTCACAGTCACTGCTTGGCGGTGAGCGGTGCAAGAGAAGTTTATCCAGGAGCACCTGCTTTTGCATGGAGACACTGAGATTTTGGCATAATTTTTTTAAATAAGCATTAATTATCTAATAATGCAGGCTTTTCCCTCCCACTCCCCATGATTGATGAGGTATGCATTAGAAATTTAAAAATTCATGGTAATATTTTACCAAAAATCACTCTTGTCTATAAGAGAAATGTCACCCTTTCCAATGCCAGTTGTCATCAGACTGACTATGGCAAGGTAAATATTGAAATGGGCACATTGCCCTTTTTCCCCGGGCTTCTAACTGCACAACTTTAATATTGAGGGAATAGGCCACAGAAATGCCGCAGGAACTAATACTATGATTGTAATAATTATGAACACCTACATTTGCACATGCTTTCACCTCTATCCAAAGGGCCCCAATCCTTCGTTCTTCCTGGCAGTCCTCCATATACCCCTCAGAATTTTGTTCAAATAGCAGCCATGCCTGGAAATATGTTCATTATTACTAAAAAAAAATCCCACTTTTTGGTATGCAGCAAAACCAAAGCATTTGGCTTTTGAAAACATTCTTTCTTTCTAATTTTACACATGAGATGACTCACACTTGAGAAGCAAAAAAAAAAAAAATACCACTTAAGTATGTGGGGGAACTTACTGAAAAATTTCTGATTCCTTGGCAAAGTTTCCCAGCCATGCCCACTAGTAAGTTTGTGCACATACTGAACCCAGGATGATTTGCACTTCACTTAGTAAGTTCCAAACGTTTGTTAATATGAAAAAATACATGGAAAATATTTTCATATAAACTTTTCTCAATAATTCACTGGTATTTTTTAAAGATATTTTTCAAGCAAAGTTGTCCACAAAATGTAAATCTATTATTCCAAGTAATGTTGTAGGTGATTAACCATTTTTTTAAATCTATGCAGGGACTACAACTAATTCAGCAGCCCTTGAGTTTGTCTTGGAATTTTGTGCGCTGATACTTTTTAAAAGATTGATTGATTGATTGATTGATTGATTTAAGAAAGTGGGAGGGGAGGTGCAGAAGGTGAGAGTCTTAAGCACAGAGTTCAGCGCAGGGATCAGTCTCACAACCTTGAGATCAAGACATGAGCCAAAACCAAGAGTCAGATGCTTAACCAGCTGCACCACCCAGGCACTGCTGTGTGCACTGATATTTAATGATCCTTTGCTCCCACTTCAGCCTTCATGTAATTCATTAAATTCCATTACATTAAGTTCACCCACAATGGTTTGGCATCTAATCTATTTCCTTCTCCTGTATTCTCTATGTTGCCATTTCCTATGTTAGATGTGTTTGTATTGATCTCTAATTACATCCCTCTATTGATTTCAACTGCATAACATTTTTTGCATCTCTTTTCTCTATCTTTTTTGCCCTAATTATGCCCTTCTTTTATGCCTGGGGTTTATCATAATATCTCCCTTTGTCTCCAGTTTCTATTTGTTCTAAATCATTATACTTCTATAATAGTAATCTTCCTAAATTTCAAAATTAATCATGCCATTCACTTTATCTAAAACTATCAATCTCCTTTTGAATAATATCTAAATTCCTCATCATGTTACTCAAAATGTCCATAATCCATTTCAACCTACCTCTTCAGTTTATATTTATTTTTTTAATTCACATATAATGTATTATTTGTTTCAGGGGTACAGGTCTGTGATTCATCAGTCTTACATATTTCACAGCACTCACCATAGCACATACCCCCCCCAATGTTGATCACCTTTCCACCCCATTCCTCCCACCCACCTCCACTCCAGCAGCCCTCAGTTTGCTTCCTGAGACCAAGAGTCTCTTAAGGTTTGTCTCCCTCTCTGGTTTCATCTTATTTCATTTTTCCTTCCCTTCCCTATGATCCTCTGTCTTGTTTCTCAAATTCCTCAAATCAGTAAGATCACATGATAATTGTCCCTCTCTGATTGATTCATTTCACTTAGCATAATACCCTCTAGTTCCATCCATGTCATTGTAAATGGCAAGATTTCGTATTCCATTTTATATATATATATATATATATATATATATATATAAGTTCACATCCAGTATCCAGTAATGGACATCTAGGCTCTTTCCATAGTTTGGCTATTGTGGACATTTCTCCAGACTGTATTCTGATCATCATCTTCTCTGCTCCAGGCAGTATGGCCAGTACTTTTTTGGCTCTTTGCTTTTGTTCATGCTGTTCCCTCTCCCTGGAATATCCTTCTCTGCTCAATCTCTGAGCATCAATGCCATACCCATCTATCAAAGACTGGTTCCAAAAATATATCCTCTTTGAAGCCTTCCCCCTTGGAGTTAATTGCTTTGTTCACTTGCCTCACACTACATATTGTCTGTATTTTTATTCTGTTACTGTTCGGATTCTTCATTCTAGTAATTATTTGTCAACTCTACATTTGCCGCCTATATCTCTGTGTCTTCTTTGGTTTATGGGCCATTTGAGTAAAAGAACCATTTACATTCCTCATCAATATATCTTAAAATAAGATATTCAATATAGGGCGCCTGGGTGGCTCAGTGGGTTAATGCCTCTGCTTTCAGCCCAGGTCATGATCTCAGGGTCCTGGGATCGAGGCCCGTATCGGGCTCTCTGCTCAGCGGGGAGCCTGCTTCCCCCTCTCTCTCTACCTGCCTCTCTGCCTCCTTGTGATCTCTCTCCCTCTGTGAAANAAAAAAAAAAAAAAAAAAAAAAAAAAAAAAAAAAAAAAAAGATATTCAATATACACACATTTTTTCTGAATTGCAACTTACTTTATGCATCTTTCTAAAATTTCATAGTTTATTTTATTTAAAGATTTTATTTATTTATTTGTCAGAGATCTAAAGAGAGAGAGAGAGAGAGCACAAGCAGGGGGAGCAGCAGGCAGAGGGAGAAGCAGGCTTCCTGTTGATCAAGGAGCTGATGGGGGACTCCATCCCAGGACCCTGGGATCATGACCTGAGCTGAAGGCAGATGCTTAACCTACTAAGCTACCCAGGCATCCCTATTTTATTTTATTTTACATTTTATTTTATTGTTTTATTTTATTTATTTTAATAGCAGAATAGATAACATACTGCATTGTATTAGTTTCAGGTGTACAATATAGTTATTCAACAATCCCATATATTACTTAGTGCTCATCAAGCTAAGTGTACTCTTAATCACCTTCCCCTATTTCACCAGTCCTCCCACCCACCTCCCCCCTGGTAAACATCTGTTTCTTCTTTACAGATAAAAATCTGTTTTTTTGGTTTGTCTCCCTCTTTTTTCCCTCTGTTCTTTTGTTTTTGTTTCTTAAATTCCACATATTCATGAATTCATATGGAATTTTATTTCTCTGGCTTATTTCACTTAGTATTATACTCTCTAGACTCACGCATGCTGTTGCAAATGGCAAGATTTTATTCCTTTTTGCCAATGAATACCCCATCTTCTTTATCCATTAATCTGTCAGTGGGCATTTAGGCAGCTTCCATAATTTAGCTATTGTAAATAATGCTACAATAAACATATGGGTGCCTACATTTTTTGGATTAGTGTTTTTGTATTCTTTGGATATACATGTGGTAGTGTGGTCACTGGATCATAAGGTAGTTCTGTTTTGCTTTTTTTTTAAAGTTTTGAGGAATCTCCATATTATTTGCCACAGTGGCTGCACCAGTTCGCATTCCCAGCAACAGTGTAAGAGGCTTCCCCTTTCTCTGCATTCTTGCCAAAACCTATTATTTCCTCTGATGTTAATTTTAGCCATTCTGAAAGGTGTGAGGTGATATCTCATGGTGGTTTTGATTTGCATTTCCCTGTTAATGAGTGCTATTAAGCTTCTTTTCATGTGTCTGTTGGTCGTCTGTATGCCTTCTTTGGAGAAATGTCTATTCATATCTTCTATCCATTTTTTAATGGATTATTGGGGGGCTTGGTGTTGAGTTGTAGAAGTTATTTTTGTATTTTGGATACTAACCCTTTATCAGATATGTCATTTGTGAATATATTCTCCCATTCTGTAGACTTTTAGTTTGGTTGGTTCTTTCCTTTGTCGTGCAGAGGCAGGTGCAGATGTAGTCCCAATAGTTTAGTTTTGTTTTTGTTTCCATTTCCTCAGGAGACATATTTAGATGTTGTTATGGCCAATGTCAGAGAAATAACTGCTGCTTGTGTTCATTTTTTAAGATTTTTTTATGGTCTCAGGTCTAATATTTAGGTCCTTAACCTATTTTCAGTTTATTTTTGTGTATGGCATAAGAAAGTGGTCCAGTTTCATTCTTTGCATATAGCTGTCCAGTTTTCCCTGCACCATTTATTGAAAAGACTCTGTTTTCCCCATTTCATGTTCTTGCCTCCTTTGGCAAAGATTAGTTCACCATATAATTGTGGGTTTATTTCTGGGCTTTCCTACTCTATTTTATTGATCTATATGTCTATTTTTGTGCCAGAACCAAACTGGTTTTTTGATTTGTTTTGTTTTATTTTTCCCAAGTAGTTTATTTGGGCAGACCTGGGGAAAGGGAGGCTCTGCATCTAAAAGATGGTGTTGGGTCTCTTGGTGGTGAAACATAGCTTGTGCTGGTAACATAGGACTCAGTGTGGGCAGTGGAAACTTGATCTGGGAGTCATGAAACTCTTTGACTGCCAGTTAGCAGCACTTGCTGGCTGCAATATCATCCAACTTCATGATCTGGATCAAGAGGGCCCATGCACGGTGCGGGGCACCCATTTCTCAGTAGCACTGGGTGACAGCATGTGCAGTGTCAGGTCCTGGTACTCACAGCACATGTTGTGGGTGCCACTGGGGGAGTCATAGCACAGCCAGATACCAAAGTTCTTCACCTGCAAGGGGGATTTCTCAAACACCTGCCCACAGTAGACAATTTCCTCTGAAGACTTTTTCATCTTCTCATCTTCTTCAGCTGAGACACAAGGTATCAGAAGCAAGACTTGGTGACATGATGATCAAGTGCAAATATTTGCATCTGATAGAGGGGTGGATTATGGGATTTGGGGTTGGCAGACAGTACCCTACTACCAATGTATTCTCACAGTGTGCCAAGGCCCTTATGGCACAATCTCTACTCTCATTGTCCCCCATGAAAGTACCATATTGCTTTGATTACCACAACCTTGTAAAATAACTGAAGTCTGGAATTATGATAGGACCAGTTTCATTTTTCTTTTTCAAGATTGCTTTGGTTATTCGGGGTTTCTGTGGTTTCACACAAATTTTAGGATTTTTTTTTCCTAGCTCTGTGAAAAAAAAAAAACACTGTTGGTATTTTGATAGGGATTCCATTAAATCTGTAGGTTGCATTAGATAGTAGAGACATTTTAACAATATTTACTCTTCCAATCCATAAGCATGGGATGTCTTTCCATTTCTTGGTGTCATCTCCAATTTCTCTCAACAGTGTTTTATAATTTTCAAAGTAAAGACCTTTCACCTCTTTGATTAGATTTATCCCTAGGTATTTTATTATTTTTAGTGCAATTGTAAATGGGATTGTTTTCTCAATTTCACTTTCTGCTGCCTTATTATTAATATATAGAAATGCAATGGATTTTTGTGCTTTCATTTTGTATCCTGCAATAAAACTGAATTCATTTATCAGTTCTAGTAGTTTTTTGGTGGAGTCTTTAAGGTTTTCTACACACTGTATCATGTCATCTGCAAAGAGTGAAACTTTTATTTCTTCCTTACCAGTTTGGATGCTTTTTATTCCTTTCTTTTGTCTGATTGCTGTGGCTAGGACTTGAATAACGGCCATGGTGAGTAAAAGTGGTGAAAGTGACATTCTTGTCTTGTTAATGAGTTTAGAGGAAAAGCTCTCAGTTTTTCACCATTGAGTATAATATTAGCTGTGGATTTTTCATATAGGACCTTTATTATGTTAGACTTTGTTCCCTTTAATCCTACTTTGTTGAGAATTTTTATCATGAATGGATGTTGTACTTTGTCAAATGCCTTTTCTGCATCTATTGAACTGATCTTGTCAATTTTATCCTTTCTCATGTTGATGTGAGGTATTACATTGATTTAGGAATAGTGAACCACCTTTGTATCCCAGGAATAAATCCCACTTAATCGTGGTGAATGATTTTTTAATATATTGATAGAATCATTTTTCTAATATTTTGTTAAGGATTTTTGCATTTATGTTTATCAGAGATATTGGTCTGTAGCTTTTTATGTGGTGTCTTTATCTGGTTTGGTATGGGATAATACTGGCCTCAAATAATGAATTTGGTAGTTTTCCTTTCTCTTCCTTTCTCTTCTCTTCTTTCCTTTCTCTTTTGAAAAAGTTTGAGAAGAATAGGTATTAAATTTTCTTTAAATGTTCAATAGAATTCACCTGTGAAGTCATCTGGTCCTGAGATTTTGTTTGTTGGGAGTGTTTTGATTACTGATTCAATTTCATTGCTGATAATTTGTCTGTTCAAATTTTCTATTTATTTCTTTTTCAGGTTTGGTAGATTATATGTTTCTAGGAATTTATCCATTTCTTCTAGGTTGTCAAGTTTGTTGGCATATAATTTTACATAAAATTCCCTTACAATCTTTGTATTTCAGTGATGTATGTTATTTTTCCTCTTTTTTTTCTGATTTTGAGTATTTGAGTCCTCTCTCTCACTCTCTCTTTCTCTTTCCCTTTCCCTCTTTCTTTCTGATGAGTCTGGCTAGAGGTTTATCAGTTTTGTTGATCTTTTCAAAGAAATAGCTTCTCGTTTCATCGATCTATTATTTATTTTAGGTTCTATATAATTTATTTCTGCTCTCTTCTTTATTATTACCTTCCTTCTGCTGGTTTTTGATTTGTTTGTTCTTCTTTTTCTAGCTCCTTTAGGTATAAGGTCAGGTTATTTGAGATTTTTCTTGCTTCTTGAGGTAGGCCTGTATTGTTATAAACTTCCCTCTTAGAACCACTTTTGGTGTGCTCCAAAGATTTTGGACTGTTATCTTTACATTTTCATTTCTCTCCATTAATATTTGACTTCTCCTTTGATTTTCTGGTTGATCCATTCATTGTTCAGTAGCATGTTATTTAGCCTCCCTGGATTTATGGTCTTCCCAGATTTTTTTCTTTTACTTGACTTCTAGTTTCATAGTGTCATGGTCAGAAAAGATGGTTGATATTACTTGGATGTTTTGAATTTGCTGAGTCTTGTTTTGTGGTCTCATATGCAGTCTATCCTGGACAATGTTTCATGTGCACTTGAAAAGAATGTGCATTCTGCTTTTTAGGATGTAATTTTCTGAATATGTCTATTAAATCCATCTGCTGCAGTTTGTCATTCAAAGCCACTGTTTCTTGTTGATTTTCTATTTAGAGGATCTGTCCTTTGGTGAAAAAGAGGTGTTCAAGTCTGTTATTATTGTTGTATCATTATTGATTAGTTCTTTATATCTGTTATTAATTGTTTAATGTATTTGGGTGCTCCCATGTTAGGTGTAAAAATATTTACAATTGTTATGTCTCCTTTGGTTGTCCCCTTAATTATTATATAGTCTTTGCTTCTTTGCTTCTGGTTAAACTCTTTATTTTTTTTATTTTTTTAGATTTTTTTATTTTTTATTTTTTTTATTTGAGAGAGAGAGTGCAATAGCATGAGCAGAGGGGAAGATCTGAGGGAGAAGGAGAAGCAGACTCTCTGCTGAGTGGACAGCCCAATGTGGGGCTCAGTCCCAGGACCTTGGATTCACAACTAGAGCCAAAGGCAGACACTTAACTGACTGAGCCACCCAGGTACCCCAAAGTCTTTGCTTTAAGGTATATTTTGTCTGATATATGTATTACTACCCTGAATTTCTTTTCACATCCATTTGTATGATAAATGTTTCTCCATCCATTCACTTTCAATCTACATGTATTTTTAGGTCTGAAATGAATCTCTCGTAGGCAGGCTATAGATGGGACTTCTTTTGAAATCCATTCCATCCCCCTATGTTTTTTGATTAGAGCATTTAGTTTATTTACATTCAAAGTAATTATTGATAGGTTACATATTTATTTCCATTTTGTTACTTATTTCATGGTTGTTTTGTGTATTTTCTGTTCCTTTCTTCTCTTTCTCTCTTTTCTCAGTATATGTTGGCTTTCTTTAATGATATATTTGGCTTCCTTCCCCTTCATTTTTTGCATATCAGTCACTGTTTTTTCATTGTTACCATTAAGTTTGTATAAAACATCTTCTGCATGTAGCAGTCTATGTTAAAGTTATTGCTGTTAAATTTGAATACATTCTTTTCTTTCCCTCCAACATTTTAAGTATATGGCATCATACTTTACATCCTTTCATTTTGTGAGACTGTTGACTAGTTTTTACAGATATAGTTGGGTTTTTTTGTTTAGTCATTTGTTTTTACTGCTTTTATGTTTCCTACTTTTCTTACTCTTACCTGTGGCTTTTCATTTCCATTTAAAGAATCCTTTTTAATATTTCTTTTAGGGTTAGTTTAGTGCTAATGAACTCCTTTAGCTTTTGTTTTTCTGTGAAACTCTATCTCTCCTTCTATTCTGAGAAATAGTCTTTCTGGATAGAGTATCCTTGGTTGTAATTTTTTTTTTCCTTCAGCACTTTGAATATATCCTGCTACCATCTTCTTGTCTGTAAAGTTTACCCTGAGAAATCCACTGATAGCTTTATGAGGTTCCTCTTGTTTTAGTTGTCTCCTTTTCTGTTGTTGTTATTAAAATTCTCACTGCTTTTTGTTATTTTAATTACTATGTGTGTTGGTGCAGACCTCCTTGGGTTGATTTTTCTGGGTGATCTCTGAGCCTACTGGGTCTGGATATCTGTTTCCTTCTCCAGATTATGGAAGTTTTCAGCTATTATTTCTTCAAATACATTTCGTGCCCCCATTTCTCTCTCTTCTTCTGGGATCCTTATAATGCAAATGTTATTATGCTTGAAGGAGTCACTGATTTCCCTAAGTCTATTCTCATTTTGTGTATTTTTTCTCTCCCCTCCTCAGGTTGATTATTTTCCATTACTCTGTCCTCTAGATCATGAATTTGTTCTTCTGCATTTTGTTGACTTCTATTTATTCCATGTGGTGTACTTTTAATTTCATTTATTGTATCCTTCATCTCCAATTGGTTTTGTGTGTGTGTGTGTGTGTTTTCTATCTCCTTATTAATGATCTCACTGATGTTCTCCACTCTTTCCTCAAGTCCAGCGAGTGTCTTTATGATACTTAATTTAATTTCTCTATCAAACTTATTACTTATATGCATTTCACTTAGGTGTCCTGTTGTGGTTTTGTCTTGTTCTTTCATTAGGGAATTTTTCCTCTGTCTCCTCACTTTATCTCTTTGTGTCTGCTTCTCTGTGTTCAGAAAGTCAGCTATGTCTTTTGCTCTTGAAAGTAGTGGGTGGGGTGTGCATATTTAACAAGGTGGCACTGGTCCTTTGCTAGAAGGGATGCACAACCATCACTGAGACTAGTGCTAGCCAGGCTGTAATCTGCAAAGCATGCATTGGTGGGGTATACAGTTTTAACATGGCCCTGTGTTCTCTGGTGGAGGTGACCAGCTGCCACTGCTGCAAAGATCAAGGCTTGGTGAGATTCACAGTGGGGAGATTGGTGTTGGTATGGTTTGTGATGGTTTTCTGGGGGAGTTGACCCATGGTGCCAGGACTGGGGAAGGCTCCGCTTTGAGGGGGCAGGGCACATCATAATCAAGTTAGGTTTTGAATGCCAGCACTGTGCTGGTCCCTGCAGGTGGCTGTGTGTTTATCTGGGCTGCAGTGGTGGGAAATGGCACCTGTTAGCTCCTTTGTTCCTGGAGGAGCCTCCCTGTGAAGTCTGTACCTCTGGAACATGCTCTGTGATTAGTAAATAAGTCTCCCTCCTATTATTTTCCTAACACTCTGCATCTTGTCCATGAAATTCTCAGTTTCATTTATGAAAAAATCAAAACAGAACAAAACTTCTCAGCTGCCACTGGTTTCAGACTTGCTTATTTATCTAATTTAAGTTACTTTTCAGTTGCAAATGACATGGTTACAAGAGATAAGAACAGAAAAATAGCTTCATTTCTCTTGATTGTGTACCAGAATTGTTGCACACAACAGTGAGTAATTTACCACACTGGGCCTTGATGACTAGAAAGTCCAGTAAAAGACTTTCATGCTTATTGTGTATGCACTACAGTTAACAAGTAGATCAGTGTTCAGTTATAAGCAGAATTGGACAAAAGGCTGGTTATAACTATTCTAGTTCATGTATGCCTTAGAGCAGTTTAACCTCAAAGTTTCATATAGAAATAATCATAAAAGTCAATGGGCAAATTCAGTTAAAAATTTGTGTATATTAGAAACTTCAGGGGAAGATTGTGGAGTAGGAGGACCTTAAACTCACCTGTCCTATGGATACAATTAGATGATGGTGGGACTCTTGAGCCATCTGCTGGGGGGAGCTGTGGGCATGGCTAGGGGAGAGAAATAGACTATTACACCAGGGAGCCCATGCTGGGAAGACTAATCCCCATAGCATTTGGTTTTGAAAACCAGAGGGGCTTAATTGCATGAGTTCTTACAACCAGGGGACTTAAAGCCTGGAAATTTAAATATCAGTGGACTGGGCTCTGGAAGAGTCTGGAGGGTGATAGATAGGAAACTGAGTCTCTACCCTTACAAGGACAGGACAAAAAATAGCCCAAGGAGATATATCATAGAAGCAGCTTTCTGAAAAATGCCTGGGGCATATGGGAGAGAGAGTTATTCACTAATCACAGGGCCTGTCTTGGCTCTGTGATCTATGTGAAAACATAGGATAATGAACAAGAATTCTCAAAACTTAACTTATTTACATGAGAAAGAGAAGTCACATTTAAAACAATCCTTATGTAAATGCATTACAGTGGTAAAAGATTGCTTACAATTAATAGGTTGAGCTTCTTTAGGTCAGAGACCATACCTTCCACTTTTTGTATAACTTTCTAGTACCCTAAACAGTATCTTTCTCCTAGAGGCTGCTTAGTAAAAGTTCAATTGATCGATCATAAGTCTTTTCCCTTTAAAGAAAAACTGCTAAAATCTTTACTTCTCAGTTAATTTCTTTCCCTCTAGCCCATATTAATGTGCGCATACTGGAAAACTAATGTTTTATTGTAATGCATTATTTGTATTCAAAACAGAAAATATGAATATAGTGAATAAAATTTGGTATGTTAACCTTTATGAGTGCAGTTATCTATTTTGTATATGCAATGCCATAATATTATATGGTACATTTAATTAATTAACATTTTAATTAATCATATATTACTAAACACTGAACTAAATGCCAGATGAACTTGGTCTGACATGGGAAAGTCATTGCATCTCTCTGATCCTTGGTTCAATTCTCTGTAAAATTAGAGGGTTATATTCTTTCTAAGGTCTCTTCTAATTCTTTGTCTCAATTATACAAATGACTTCATATATACAGACACATATGTAAATAATTTTAAAAATAGTATTTAATTGGTTGTTAAAGGACAAAGTCTATTTCCTTCTTTTCAGATTTCATATTGTTTTCAATATTATTCAGAAACCAGAAGGCTAGGTCATAGTTGCCTACAATAAAATGTAAAAAAATAATACAAACTCATATACCAAGGTAAAGAAGAGCTTGAGGAACTGGTTTTTGAAGATCTGTCAAAGAAACCATCGCAGCAGAATCACCATACAGTGAACTGCTATAATTGATAAGACTCAGCCATGTACATTTTCCTTCAATCAAGTTTTTAGAACCTCATCTTAACTATGAAAGAACAAAAGAATTAACAAATCATGACAAAAAAAAGATCTAACATAATTGAAAACAAACTATCAGTTATCTTTGGAAAAATAGAAGAAGATAAATGGGTATTATCTCATTCCTGTTTCTCAAAGAACAGTTAACTTCTATATTGGAGAGAGAAAGAAAGAAGAATAAATTTGGAGTAACTCTTTACAATTTAGAAAAGGAAGAGGAGGTAAAAAGGAAGGAAGGAAAGATTAAAATGATAACAGAAAATAGAAGGAAAATAATCAAAGAAATAACTTAATATTTGGTAGATCTTATAAATATGAGTTTCTAGACCAAAGTGGCTCATTCTGAATACCCATTACAATGAATGAAAACTTAGCCACACCAACACAATTAATTTTACATTTTAGTAACAAAGATAAAAAAATAATCCTTAAAGTGTCCAGAAGTAGAAGCACAGTCTGGTCACATTCAAAAGATAACAAATCATAATGGTATCAGACTTCTCAGTAGCAGTACTGAAAACTAGAAAAAGGAGTATAATTTAAGATTCAAAGGGAAGATGATTTGCAATATAGAATTCTATATCCAACTGTACTATTAGTTGGGAATGACATTAGAATAAACACATTTTAAGACATAAAACAAGTTAAGAAAAACTTCTTATACACTTTTTCTAGGAAAAAATTAATAATATACTCAAGAAAATAAGGATGTAAACCAAGATATGAAAATACAAGGACAGGGGAATCAAAGTGAATTTTGAAATGAATTACCAGGATGTTGGCAAAGAGAACTTAATAAAAGCTATGCTATAATCCAGATTGTAGCAGAGGACAGAAGGCTCAAGAAGAGATGCCTTCCATATTTTGAAGAAGAAGAAAAGAGAAGAAGGAGGAGGAAATAATAAACAGATTATTTGCTATGTCTGAATGTTTTGGAAAGAGATTTTCATTGTTAAAAGAGAGTGTAATTATGGACTACCTGTAGGTTCAGAGATAATCAAAGAAATTAAAAAAATAAAGGTCTCTTTTTAATTTCAGGAAAAAATATTAGCATAATAATGCTTCTTTAATTAAAAACACTATCAGTATAATGGAAGCAGAGGAGGATAAGAATGTGTATTTTGCAAGTGGAGAAGATAAAACTAAATCGTCATCTTCCATAGTAGGAAGTCAACAAATAACATTTTTTTTCTTTTTTTTCTTTTTTATTCTTTGCCCCAGGGGTACAGGTCTGTGACTCATCAGGCTTACATCTTTCAATGTCCATAACCCATCCACCCTATTCCTACCCTCCCACCCCCCATTAACCCTCAGTTTGTTTTTGTTTTTAAAAATTTTATTTATTTATTTATTTATTTGACACAGAGAGATATTACAAGTAGGCAGAGAGGCAGGCAGAGAGACAGGGAAAGGAGGAAGCGGGCTCCCTGCTGAGCAGACAGCCTGATATGGGCCTCGATTCCAGGATCCTGAGATCAAGACCTGAGCCGAAAGCAGAGGCTTTAACCCACTGAGCCACCCAGGAGCCCAACCCTCAGTTTGTTTTGTGAGATTAGGAGTCTCTTATGGTTTGTCTCCTTCCCCATCCCATCTTGTTTCATTATTTTTCCCTCCCTACCCCCCACGACCCCCCACTCTACCTCTCAAGTTCCTCATATCAGAGAGATCATACAAATGATATTAAAAAATCAGGAAAAAATGTATATTAGTAGAATAAGCATGTTCTTTAGGAGTGTGGAAATAATATCTAGGAGTTGAAAACCAATATATATTGGGGAAATAAATGATAAGTTATGAGGAAGACAGGGAAGGAGACTGCTCAACACCTTTTCCATTATAACCATGTTAAAAAATTTGATTACTTTAAACCTTATGAATGTATAAGTTTGATTAAAAAATGAAATTAAATCTAAAGCTAAATTGCAGATTGTAAATTTTTTCTAAAGGCTATTCTGTTCATTCAGTTTTGAAGTGGCTTTAAGTAACTCATTTTGTTGTTTTTATTCCCTTTTTGCTTTATTTGTATGTTTTTAAGCAGTAGGCATTCCATTAACAAACTTAAATTTGTAGATGTTTCCCACAGTATACTTGGTACATAAAAATATAATGTATATTATACAATCCATTAATGAGAATCATATTTATAATTATAATTATCCAATCCATTAATAAGAATCATATTTATAATTATAAAACCACCTCACACCATTTAGAATTGCTAAAATGTGCAACTCAGGAAAAAACAGTTGTTGGTGAGGATGGGAAGAAAGGGGAACCCTCTTACACTGTTGACGTGAATGCAAATTGCTGAAGCCACTCTGGAAAACAGTATGGACGTTCTTGAAAAAATTAAAAATAGAGCTACCCTCTGACCCAGAAGTCGTACTACTAAGTATTTATCCAAAGGATATAAACATAGTGATTCAAAGGGCACACACACCCCAATTTTTATAGCCGCAATGTCCACAATAGTCAAAATATGGAAACAGCCCAGATGTCTGTCTATGGATGGATGGATAAGGAAGAATAAAACACACACATATGCACACACACACACTGAAATATTACTGGGCCATCAAAAAGAATGGAATCTTGTCATTTGCAATGATGTGGATGGAACTAGAGAGTATTATGCTAAGCTAAATAAGTCAGAGAAAGACAAATACTATATGATTTCACTCATATGTGGAATTTAAGAAACGAAATAATTGAACATAGGGAAAGGGAAGGAAACATAAAATAAGATGAAAATTGAGACATAGGCAAACCGTAAGAGACTTTTTTTTTTAAAGATTTTATTTATTCATTTGACACAGAGAGAGAGATTACAAGTAGGCAGAGAGGCAGGCAGAGAGAGGAGAGAGGAGGAAGCAGGCTCCCTGCTGAGCAGAGAGCCCGATGTGGGCCTCGATCCCAGGACCCTGGGATCATGACCTGAGCCGAAGGCAGCGGCTTTAACCCACTGAGCCACCCAGGCGCCCCCGTAAGAGACTTTTAACTCTAGGAAACAAACTGAGGGTTGCTGGAGGGAGAGGTGGGTGGGGGGAAGGGAAACTTGGGTGATAGGCATTAAGGAGGGTACTTGATGTAATGAGCACTGGGTGTTATATGCAATGTTATATGCAACTGATGAACCACTAAATTCTACTTCTGAAGCTAATAAAAATAATAAATAAAATAAAATAAAATAAAATAAAATAAAATAAAATAAATAAAACAAAATCAATGAAAAACCTCTCCCAGTCCCACTACTTCAGTGTCATGGTCTTGTTTTAAGCCTTCAGCATCTCACTGACATAATAACATAAGACCTTGAGTGGGATCTTCTTGCTTTTATATTTTGTGGGTTTATAATCTTCTTTCTGAAAGCAGACCTGTATGCACAAAATAATAGCCTCAAAGATGTTTTGCTGAGATTTCATGAGCATAGACCATTTTTATTCAATATATTCCCAGGGTGACAGGTTTCAATTAAGTACAGAGAGTTAATTAAGCTAACTAATGATATTTGGTTAATGATAGGATAGCAAATGGAACTCTAATTAATGAGTAAGCTAATAGTGATTGTCTATTTCCAGGCATTAGTCTCAATTTCTTTTTAATCAGTTACATATTGCTTGGTATAATCATAGGATATAATAGTAATACTGAAAATATCAGCAGTCAATACTCTACATAATTATATTTTGTCTGCTGCCTACATAAAACATTGTTTTAAACCAAATTTGAGTGGTTTGTGTCATACACTGGGGAAAGATACTCTTATAATAATGCTACCTTCATTTTTATGTAGATTCTTCCAATGTTTCTTTTTCTTTTTTGAAGGCAGTTTGAAATGCTAGAATCAAATCACTAAGGCTCACTCCAGCTCACCACTGACAACACATTCAAACACACGTGCCATCCCATACATACACCTACATTCACCTTACAAATTATAACTTAATTTTTTCCTAAAATATCATTCCCAAATTGAGTCTTTTGTCTTTTCTCCTCTCTCAACTTTTAAATTTTTTTAATTTGTCTCTTCAGATGTCTCAAGGTGATACTTGATTGTGTAATATATCATATCTGATTACATAGTCATATTGCCTTAAACAGTGTTCATAATGAACAAAATCTGGCTGAAGTAATTTGTCATGATACAGCACAGCACCTGGTTTGCTGGTCTGTAATATCCAATGTAGGTTCCTGAAATGGACAAGAAGAAAGTACTAAGTTAAAACACACTGACTAATTTCAGAAGCTTGTATTTCTACATATCTGTTTATAACATGGGAGAGCCAGATGGATTTTCCAAATAGAGCTGCTCAGATATCAGAAATGTGTAGAAATAAACATTCTGTTCCATCAGAATCTGTTCAAAGATTTTGTCACTCTGTGCAGCCTGTCCTAAAGACCGAATTTAAATCTACTTTTTAAATAGAAAAGCATTTTTCAGCTTAGTTTCATTCTTAGTCTACAGAGTGGTGACATAGCATTTTGTAAAAAAAAAAAATAGGGTTACAAGTCTTTTGTGAATATTACCCTAAATGCAAGTTCTCAAGACCCAACAAAAATTGCAATTTGATCAGTTGACTCCAGAAAATACATATATAAATATACTTCTCTTCTTTGAATGGCATAGTAGCCTTGCAAAACCAACAGGAACCTGAAATTTAGAAAAATTCTGAAAGGCCAAAGAAATTTCATCACTGAGATCTTTTTGCTGTTGCATTGCTTTATCTGTCAAACATATATCTGCCAAGGTTCTTTCAATTTGAAATTGCATGAAGTTTCAGAGTCACTCAATGCTACATTAGGATTTTATAATTTATATATGACATGTATGGCTTTAAACACAAGATTTTTACTAGTGAGTTGATAAAAGCTCACCCAGAAACAAATAAATTTCTCTTCTTGTGTAGCCTATGCATAATCAGATTTGATATTTCCTATATTCTTTAAGATTTTAAGAGTATTTAACATAACATACAGATACCTATTGTTATCTCTCTGGGAACTCTTGGGGTGTTGGGTCCCTATGTTTAGAAACCAGCGCATTGCTTCTTTATCCTAGTCTATTGAGGTAACTTTTATATAGTTCTTTTAGCACATTGGTATGTTTAATATGCTTATGTTAGTCCAACTTCTGTATGGAATGGAGACATCATCATCTGGCCATGATTTAACACTTTGGTTACTCTTGAAACTTATAAATGTAATAAATATCCCATGCATCAAAGAAAGTAATTTGCTAAGCCTAATAGAAAGCTATAATATACTAAATAGAGATAGGATAAGGAAGAAGTCAATATTTGAGAACAATGAATGACTTAAGAAAATGAAAGTGGTATTCCCATGGTGTATTAAATGAACAGAGCGCTCTGATTTTTCCAAAAATAAAAATTGATCACGTTCTCACTATCTAGGAAGAGATGGCCTATTTAACTAATACGTAAGATAAAAGATTTTGGATACTTTTGTGGGTTTTTTTTATCCTATTCAATATTGTTAGTTTCTTCTAAAGTAAATTTAAACTCAATTTACATAGATTGCTCTCAATCATTCCTTTATTTATTCATAACTTATGTAAAATAACTGCACATACAAAGGCACATGGATGAAAGAAACTAACATATACTGGGTACTTACTTATGATTAACACAGTGCTAAAAATTTTCAGCATACAATAATTACTGTCTTCATCTTTTGTCTTCACTTTATAAACAAAGAAAGTCTTGCTCAGGCGTTAAATAGCATGCTATGATCTCTCAACTAATATTTATGAGTAACACAAAACACAAGTAAAACACTAATGCCTGCTTTTGAAAAGCTTGTGGTCTAGTGGGAAAGTTAACACTACCCTAAATAATTAGAATCTGAAGCAGATGCATTTCATTCCATAACAAATATAGGAAAAGCCTTATGTATCAATTCAGCAAAGGTTGCTAGATAGTATTAACTTGGCACATGTTTCTTTTAGTAAGCAGGGTAGTATTTTCTACGGTTATGATTTGCATCACTTTTTTTTCCCCAAAACAAGGCTTTTGGGGTAATACAGAGCTTTTGACAAAGCTTTAGCCTGAAAGTGAAATCTTATTTTCTCGTTATCTGTTGACAGAGCCAGAAATTTCTATGAAGTGAATCTTACCCCACCATCGTTGTATTTGTAATTCCCAAAGTGGATTACCTTTTCATGAGAATATAAATGTAACATAAAATAATATATATTTAGAAAATATAGAATATATAGATATATAGATATATATTATATATAATATATTATTATATAATACACATATAATATAATACATTATCTTACTATATATTATATGTATATTATATATATAATTTTCCTTTGAGATATCAAGTAAAACCCTAAGTACTCATTGTCATTCTCTTCATCTCGTAACTAGTTATGGAAAACTACTTCCATCAGTGGATTCAGGCTGCACCATAGGAATCAAGCATTCTTTCATGATTCTACTTCTCATTTTTTAACTATACTGTATTTTTATTGAAGTATAATTCTACTTTTGAGTTTTATTGAAACAATCTTTCTCATTAATAAAAAAAGTTAATTTTTTAAAGAGGGGTTTTGGGCGCCTGGGTGGCTCAGTGGGTTAAAGCCTCTGCCTTCGGCTCAGGTCATGATCTCAGCGTCCTGGGATTGAGGCCCGCATCAGGCTTTCTGCTCAGCAGGGAGCCTGCTTCCTCTTCTCTCTGCCTGCCTTTCTGCCTACTCGTAATCTCTCTCGCTGTCAAACAAACAAACAAACAAATAAATCTTTTAAAAAATGAAGAGGGGTTTTGTAATCTAGTCTGTGTGGGGTTTTTCAGGAAAAAGGAGGTGATAAAAAAAAACTTGCAATGGTAAGAGTCATCAAAATTTAAGACCGTAGATTACTTTCTTATTGCTTATTGAAACAATTCATTGGGACTTCATAGTAAAGTAAAATATAGTAAAATGTTAGAATCACTCCTGTTTTCATCAAGTTTGGGATTTAATGATAAAATTAAATTCATTTCCCTTTTTTATTGAAGTATAATTAACATAAAATGTTATATTAATTTCAGATGTATACATGTTGATTTAATAATTCTATACATCACTCAATGCTCACAATGATAGTTATCACTTGTCACCATATATTATAACCATATATAACATATATAACTATATTCCCTATGTTGCACTTTTCATCTTTGTGACTTATTTATTTTATAACTGGAAGTGTGTACCTCTTATTCCCTTTTATCCCTTTTGCCCATCCTCCCTTCTCACTCCCCTCTAGCAATCACCAGTTTGTTCTCTGTATTCAAGAGTCTGCTTTTGGTTGTTCATTCATTTTTGTTTTTGTTTTTGTTTTTAGATTCCAACTATATGTGAAATCGCATAGAATTTGTCTTTCTCTGTCTGAATTATTTCACTTAGCATAATACCTTCTGTGTCCATCAATGTGGTCACAAATGTCAATAGCACATTCTTTCTCATGGTTGAGTAATATTCCATTGTATATTTACACACCACAACTTCTTTATCCACTCATCTATCAGTAGACACTTGGGTTGCTTCTATAACTTGGCTAGTGTAAATAATGCTGCAATGAACATAGGGATGCATATATCTTTACAAACTATTGTTTTTGTTTTCTTTTGGTAAATACCCAGTAGTGGAATTACTCAATCATATGATATTTCTATTTTAATTTTTTGAGGGACTTCCATACTGTTTTCCACAGTGGTTGCACCAGTTCACATTCTCAACAGTGTTTGAGGTTTCCCTTTTTTCACATCTTCACCAACACTTGCTATTTCTTGTATTTTTGATTCTAGCCATTCTGGTTCATATGATGTGGTGTCTCATTGTGGTTTTGATTAACATTTCCCTAATGATTAGTGATGTTGAGCATCTTTTCCTGTGTCTATTGACCATCTGTATTTCTTTGGAAAAATGTCTCTGCTGGTCTTCTATTTTTAAACTGGATGTGTGTGTGTGATTTGAGTTGTGTAAGTTCTTTATATATTTTGGGTATTAACCCCTTATTGGATATATCATTTGCAAATATTTTCTCCCATTCATTATGTTGCCTCTTTGTTTTGCTGATGTTTTACTTTGCTGTGCAAAAACGTTTTGTTTTGGAGTAGTCCCAATCATTTAACATTTGGTTTTGTTTCCTTTGCCTGAGGAGACATATTCATAAATATGTTGTTAAGGCTGATATCCAAGAGATTACTACCTATGTTTTCTTTTAATACTTTTATGATTTCAGGTTTCACAGTTAGGTGGTAATTTATTTTGAGTTAAATTTTTGTGTATGGTGTAAGAAAGTGGTCCAGCTTCATTCTTTTGGATGTAACTCTGTAGTTTGCATCTAGCCGAACTATTTATTTCCAGTGCATATTCCTCAGTGCATATTCGTGTCTCCTTTGTCATAGATTAATTGACCATATTGGTATGGGTTTTGTTTCCGGGCTCTCTATTTCATTTCATTGATCTATGTGTCTGTTTTTGTGCCAGGACAATAGTGTTTTGATTACTATAGCTTTGTAGTATATCTTGTAATCTGTAATTGTGATACTTCCAGCTTTGTTCTTCTTTTTTTAAGATTGCTTTGGCTTTTCAAGGTCTTTTGTACTATCACACAAATTTTCTAGGATTATTTGTTCAGGTTGAACAAATAATAGAGTTTGTTTTCAATCTGTAGGTAATACAAGAAAAGGGTTTGAGCATAAGCCAAGAAGTTTGCACCCTCATAAGCAGGGACCTTGTGGCATCATAAGAACATAGGGATTGATTTGACAAGAAGTTGTTAGCAACATTTTTGCAAATGTAACTTTGCTCTGTACAATTACTAGTCACCTGTTGAGGGTTGTGCAGGTGTCATTTTCCATTTCTGCCAATGGTACAGTGTTCTTTTCTTGCTGAATTGCCCAGTTTTTCACGCAGGGGCTCCTCCTATAGTCTTTTATATTTTTTAAGAAAGATTTTATTTATTTATTTGACAGAGAGAGAGAGAGAGAGAGAGAGAGAGAGAGAGATTACAAGCAGGCAGAGAGGCAGGCAGAGAGAGAGGAGGAAGTAGGTTCCCTGCCGAGCAGAAAGCCCAGTGTGGGCCCCAATCCCAGGACCCTGAGACCATGACCTGAGACAAAGGTAGAGGCATTAACCCACTGAGACACCCAGGTGCCTGGTCTTTTATATTTTTAATTATTAAATAAATCTTGGTTTTATTTTAATATTGATGTCAGTATGTCAACTGCTGTAAAATTATAAACTTTTATACTTCAATGAGTCCCCATGCATCTAGTTTTCTTTGCTATGGATGCAGACTTGCTTCACACCATTTAGAGCCACCCTTAGCCTCTAGCTGGCTATATGAGAAAGAAAAAATCAGAGCTGGCCCCTACTCTCTTACATCTGTTCCTGTTTCTGCAGCACCTGGGTTGAATGCTTATGATCCTCAGATCCAAAGTCAGCCAGTGCCTCATTTCCACAGTATTTTCTTTTAAAAGATTTTATTTATTTATTTGACATAGAGAGACACAGTGAGAGGGGAAACACAAGCAGGGAGACTGGGAGAGGGAGAAGCAGGCTTCCCATTGAGCAGGGAGCCTGATGCTGGGCTCAATCCCAGGACTCCAGGATCATGACCTGAGCCAAAGTCAGATGCTTAAGGACTGAGAGACCCAGGTGCCCCTCTGCAGTACTTTCTTTGTGTTTACATTGCATTTTTTCTGTGTTGCTCTTTGGAGGAATTTTTGGTATTTTTTAAAGATTTATTTATTTATTTGAGAGAGAGAGAGAGAGAGAGCACAAGCAGGAGGGGCAGGGTGAGGGAGAGAGAATCTCAAGCAGACTCCATGCTCAGAGCACAGCCCAATGCAAGGCTTGATCTCATGACCCTGAGATCATTATCTGAGCAAAAACCAAGAGTCAGACGTTCAACTGACTGCACCACCCAGGTGCCCCAGCTGTTTGTACTTTTCTTTTTTTTAATCCTAGGTTTATTTTATAAAATGTCATTTTGAAAGCTACAACCAAGTAAGAAACAATATGACCTTCAGGGAAAGTTTTCTATTACTTTTTGTCAAATGAAGAGAGAACACAAAAGTAATGACAATAATTATAAGTAAATTCTAAAAATACATCAAGTGGTTAAATCTCACTCCAGGCTAACTTGAATCTCCATGAATTTTCACAATGGAATAGATCCCTGACATGCAAAATAATACATTTATATATTCAATTGAGGGAAACATCAAGGTAAACTGTATATTTTAATCAAGCCAAGTTGCTAGAGAACATTCCATTCAACAATCTTGAATAGTAATAGATCAAACACATAAGGGCCTGGTACAGAGAAAAAGTTCAGTGCCAGAGACCTACCACTAACCTGAGCATTAGGAGCTTTGAGTACTAACTCTGCTATGAAGGAATTAAACTTGATTATCATTAATATGCTTTCAAGATATATGATTCTGTGGTTCTTGTATCAAAAAATACCAATAGCATGATATATACATGGAAAGTAGATGGTTTAGAATAATTAGTTTAGGAGTTAAGTCTTATATATGCATTTATGAGCCATGTAGCTGAAATCAAGTTTCTTAACTCCTCTGAATCATTACTTCCTCAGTTGTAAGAGGAGGGTAAAAATAGCTCTTTTAAAGGGTTTTGTGAGGTTCCAGTGAGATGGTGTACATAAACACCCAGTACAGACCTTGACTCAGAAATAGTAAGAATGGCAAAAAGAAATTTCTTAACTATCTTAGTGTTTTTGAAGTCTGAGCTGTGCATCCCTGTGTAATCATGGTTTTACTTACATTACTTTTGCATCCACAGTGCTACTTTAGAGTTAGGTGCTCAATAAATATTTGATGAATCAGTCAACAAGTATTAGAATAGCTATTTTCTGCCTCCAATTATTTCTATCCAGATTTTGGCAATAGATTGACTTGAGTTTCAGTCTCAGTCTACCACTTATTAGCTGGCTATATGATCATGGACGAGCTACCTAACTTCTTTGAGTTTCATGGAAAACAAGATTATTGAATATAATTTACCTTACAGGATTTTACAGGAGTTTCATGGAAAACAAGATTATTGAATATAATTTACCTTACAGGATTTTTGTACATATTAAATGGTGTAATGCAAATATAGTATCTAGTACAATGTCAGCCATAGCAAGAACACAATAAATGACTTATTGTTACCACTGGTCACAGACTCAAAGACCTAAATTATACTGGAAAAAATAATTAAATCATCTTGGATCAACCCCCAAATTGCTAGAACTCATAGGACAATTTAAAAACATGGCAGAATAAAAAATCAATATCCAGAAATAAGTTACATTTCTGGGGTTCCTGGGCAGCTGAGTTGTTAAGTGTCTGCTTTGAGCTCAAGTCATGATCCCAGGGTGAGCCCCATGTCAGTTTCCCTGCTCAGTGGGAACCCTACTTCTCCCTCACCCACTCCCCTGCTTGTTTTTCCTCTCTCACTGTCAAATAAATAAATAAAATCTTTAAAAGAAGAGAAATCAGTTACATTTCTATACAATAACAATGAGACTGAAAAAAGAGAAATTAAAGAATTGATCACATTTACAATTGCTCCAAAAAAACATAAGATACCTAAGAATAAACCTAACTAAAGAGAAGAAAGGATAGGTACTCCAAAAACTACAGAGCACTTACAAAATAAATTGAGGATGTCATAAAGAGATGGAAAACATTCCATACTCGTGGATTGAAAGAATAAATATTGTCAAAATGTCTATACTACCCAGAACAATCTGCACATTCAATGCATTCCCTGTCAAAACACCAACAACATTTTTCACAGAACTGCAACAAATAATCTAAAAATTTGCATGGAACCAGAAAAGACCCTGAATAGCCAGAGGAATGTTGAAAAATTGCTCAACATCATTTGTCATCAGAGAAATACAAATCAAAACCGCAATGTGGTACCACCTTACACCAGACAGTATGGTTAAAATTAGCAACTCAGGGAACAACAAATGTTGGCGAGGATGTTCAGAAAGGGGTGCACTCTTTTTTTTTTAAGATTTTATTTATTTATTTCACAGAGAGAGAGAGATCACAAGGAGGCAGAGAGGCAGGCGGGGGGGGGGG